>CAHIKZ030001069.1:472500-645000 GCA_903632075.3 Acanthosepion pharaonis
GTATGCGAATCGTTAATTAAAGACTACAGGAAGAGATTGGTTGCTGTTGAACTTAATAAAGGCTTTGCTACAAAATGTTAAATGGAGAAAACATGTTTTTGTTCTGCTGTACAATCATTTTTTAAACCCCTAAAAATTTAAATATTGCTATATTTTCTTAACTATGGAATATTATTTCGTTTTATATGTATACATTTTTAGTATGCAATCTGATACAGTAGATATATTCCCGTTTTATTAATGTAATATGTTACAAATAAAAATGTGAAATATTTTCATGTGTACGATCACTTATTCAACCCCACTGTATTTATAAATGTATGCATGTATACATATGCCTCATTGAATATATTGCATCATTATGTCTACTTTTTTTATCATAAACCTTTCATATTCACACATATTTTTGCATATATTGCAATTACAGAAGGTAAGAAATGCACCGTATTACAGTATTCATAGCTGGTTCTATTCAATGTAGGCTTCAGTTTTTCTATGAAGATTGCATCTGCCATTTTAATTTGTTATTTTCTGTGTGGGATAGTTGTGTTGTCAATCAGTATTTTTCTATACTGTGAATGTGGATATGAATTTTGCTGTTAATGTCTCACAATGGATGTATAATTAGACAGGTGTAGTGTATGACATCTTGATAATGTATTTCTCATATATTCAAAATATATATATTTGTTTTTCTGTCAGAGAGGCATTCTCCCAAGGGGCATTTGAATTGATGTCTAATGTTGGTTTTATGTAATACATCAACAGGAATATTGATATATTGTGTAACATACTGTTGGTGTATTATGTAACAAAATATTAAAAATAATGGATGCTTTAAGAATAAAAAAGGCAAAGCAAACACTCAATAATATTAACTATGAACATGGCTGTGTTCATAAAATAAAACATATAACTCTAGAAACGTACACATAATCGATTCATCCATTTGAAAATTAAAGATAAAATCATCCATGATAGTATTTAAATGTATTTAAAAGTGCTTGGAATTACAGAACATTTGGACAGTTTCTCTACACACTGTGTCCTGAGAAGAAAACACTTGTTTGAACAGAAAAAAAATTAAATAAAAGGCTTCATCACAGTACCTTGTCTGGCATCTTTAATGAAACATATATATATATATATATATCTGTGCGTTTATTCATATATATATATATGTGTGTGTGTGTGTGTGTTAAAGATTATATATATGTGTGGATAGGTATGATTAAATGTTTTTTGCCTAAACCACCAATCATTATTGTACAAAATAACTAATCATAACATTTTTTGTGGGGGGGGGGACTTCTATGCTTCTACTCCCTCACATACACACCCATTTTTCTTTAAGGATACTCCCAATAAAAATTTTACAGAAACCTAATGTTTTCTAAACTTTCTTCTGTGATTCTGCAATAAAACTATAGCAAAACTATAAGATAATATTTTATTTACATTATTTTATATTGAGTCATTGTAAAATTTTGTGAATAATTAAATAAATTCTGCTGACTTTCATAAAAATAATTTTTACTTATTCAACCCAAGTTATATGCGACAGAACAATGTGTGAATGGGTGGAGCTTAATTATTAAGATATTTCCACCCTGAAATGATGCATGAGTATCACATGTGCAAGATATACACTTCTCTTTTTTTAAACAATTGTCTGAATCAGCTGATGTATTTAAAGTGTATTTCAGTTGATATTTTCAGTTAGCTAAAGTTAGACCATAGAAGACATTATGATATATAATTTTATATATCAACAAATTGTATTTAGAAGAATATGACAAACTGGAAAGTTTTTTTTTGTGACACACTTCATCTGTTAGGATTTCATCAGACTGGGTTTTGTTGACATTGCCACATCTACACATGCACACAAAATGAGAAACAGGTAATTTCAAAATCTTTGAAAGAAGATTTTTTTTTCCTCAATCTAGCCAAAATCATCTGTATTCTTTTTCTCTCCATCACCTTTGTCTCTGACTATCCCATACTATGACAATATAAAATCTACCAAGAGTAATGATATATTGTAAGAGCCTGTATGCAAATTTATCATGGCTGAACTAGCAATCAAGGCAATTTTCAGACATTTTGAAACTACCTGTATCTCTCATTTCGTGCGCATGTGTAGATGTGGCATTGTCAACTAAGACCAGTCTCATTAAATCCTAACAGATGAAACACGTCATAGGAAAAACTTTCCAGTTTGTCATATTTTAATAAATATACACAACATACATACATACATGCATACATACATACATATACATATATATTCACAGAAAAAACTTTCCAGTTTGTCATATTTTACTAAATATATATATATATATATATATATAGTATTTAAATTTTGCTGCTGACCGCAATTAAAAGTTTCATGTGGATGTAATATTACTGTCACACAGGTGGTAAAAAAGCAATATAATATCCATATAATGAGTATTATACTGCTTTTTTTACTGCCTGAGGATTGTTTGACACTAACATTCACCACAATAAATATTATACTGCTTTTTTACCACTCAAGGATTATGTTATAGTAACATATCCATTTTTACATCCACATGAAACTTTTAATTGAGGGTGAAATTTCAGTATTGTTTTCCCATATATTTTGCTTACTCTGATTTTGTGTTTATTTATATAAACCTTACATAGGCATTTTTCTTTAATTCCTACAAATTTTGCCTTGTATGTATATCTTTGTATATATACCTTGATGAGCCAAAACATGCTAACATGTGACAAAAATGACAGTTACTGCCTCATAACAAATTTGCATATCAGTAAGGGTGATACATAAGCATGTATACTCTCTTCATGGACTTTATTTTGATTTGCTGAATCCTATTGTTACAGTGAAAATTTAATTGATTTAGATAAAATCCAAATTTTGCTGGCACAAAATCTAGCTTATGGCTTGTGGGATGCTTGCATTTAGTACCTACCAGCAGTGGTCTAAGAGAGAAAAATAACAAGTTGGCATTATGGCAACCAAGACTTGTTGGTGTAATAAGTGTAAAGAAACTTTCTTTCTAAGTACATGTCAACAGAAGGACATATGTCACAAATTGCAGATAGCTTTAATCAAGAAGGAAGGAAGGAAAGAAGGAATAAATCCCAACATCTGTATTTGTTTTGCCTGGGAGTGTGTAGCTGCAAACCAGTCAAAGTAAACATACTATCCAATGTCCATCATTGAAAGAATTTTCAGTGGCCATACAAGTGTTAGGATTGAACATTGCATCAATAGAAGAAGGTTACCTAGTTCTGTAACTCATTTTATCCTCAACAATGTGGTTGGTAAAGAAATGATGACATGAAGATGCACTTGGTAAAACAATAAGCCAGTGGAGGCAGTGTGATGGCATGGTCATCATTCTCTTTGAAAGCACCAAATTCTATCATTTATGTAGAAGGTACACTTTTACAGACACCTATCTTAACAGCATTGAAGTTCCAGTACCCTACTTTATGACAACACTTCTGCTGTGGTAGTAACATCTTTCAGTGGGGCAAAAACATTACAGGAGTTGTATAGGAATAATTTTAGAAACATGAAGATTTCATTGTGTTGCTCTGGCTACCAAATCCCCAGACCTTAATTCTTAGGGTGTATTGGACCAACCAATTCTCTCTGCAAAACCTCCAGTACATAACTTGCAACATTTAAAGGCCTTACTGTTAACATCTTGACACCATACACCAGAGAAAACCTTTGGAGCTATTTAATATTAATGAAAAATAGTCTACCTAGTGCAATTGGTACTTTTGTCCCTTCAAGGTACTTCATCTAGGAATACAAACACTTAGCATCCCTCTTACTTTTCAGAAGTTCTCTTTCAAGATTGCCATGAAAATCTCAGTGTATTCTAAATCTTGTAAATGATATTTAAATGGCAATTCTAGCTTTGGGAAAAGCTAGAAGTTTCAAGGAGCCAAATTTGGTTTTCATGGTGATAGTATGAGAGGCAGGGTTGACAGTCTTTTGTGATGTAAAATTTTGCCAAACTTAGCACAAGATGTGAAGAACCTGCTAGCTCACCTATTGGGAATGCAATGTTTACTTAGTGATATCTCACTGCTGACTGAGTAAACCCATAGGAAAGCATCTGTTAATGTATGTGCAGTAGTATCTCCTCTTATTGGTTCTTGGAATATTCAAAATGGTTGTATACATACAGAACTGATCACACACACACACGTGTATGTGAATACAAGGTTGTATCAATAAAGCTGTAACCTGAATTTTTAACTATAATAATCACCCTATTGAATTAATGGAAAAGTGTTGGTTTAAGTGCATTAGCAAGGAAGTAGATAATGTTGCAATATAGATTATTGTTGTATAGAATTTATGCTTTATTTATCATTAGGCTACAGACTTGTTGACTTACCTACATACACACATACATAGCACATGAAAAATTATGGTTTCCATAGTAGTAAAAAGATAAAACATTATGAGCCTTAGTACAAAAGTGACATCAGTAAAAATTGGTTTATCAATTCAAATTTTAAATTTTATTTATATTTGGATATATACCAGATTTGCATTTTCTCAATCTATCAAATTCTTTTGAAAATTGAAGCTAATAAGGAAATGGGTAACTTAGTATAGTATGGAGAGGGTACATTATAAGAAAAAAACAATTAATAATTGAGCAAATGTAATTTTACAGTACCAGTATACTTTCATGTAAATATGAGGGTTGGTGAAAATGTAATGCTTCTTGTTATTTTAATTACAGCAGATTTAATAGTAGAAGCACCAAAATGAACATAGAGGTCCAGAACTAGTCTTCAACATAATCGTTTTCCTTCTCAATCATGGTATTCCTCTTTTGAATAAGGGAATTTATATAGACCTCAGAGAAGCTTCTTACTGCTTTCTTAGCCATGTGCAAATTGTCTCCTTCACCTTATTATTGTTGGGGAAATACTGTCCTCCAATTTCCTCTTCCATGGGCCAAGAAAGATCAAACTCTGTGAGTAACAGGTCAGAACTGAAGGGTGATTAAGGCAAAGTTGTCTCTCAGTGACAATTACAATTGCCATATGGAACCTGAATGCCTAGGTAGCAAAGAGATGGTGAAATAGCCAATTCACACTAGGAATGTAGAGAAAAATGGGTCCAGAAAAAAGGACTGTTATACTTAGAATCAGACAGAGACAGTTGAAATTTCTAGAACACATAATGAGAAAAGATGGCTTAGAAAATTTGACACTCATAGGACATATTGAAGGCAACACAGATAGCAGAAAACAGTGAATAACCTACATAATAAGCTTGTGTAAATGGTTGTCAGAACTGGAATTAGGAGAGATAGCAAAAAGACATATTTCACTAAGAGCTACAAAGGACAGGAAATTGTGGAGGGCCATGATCGCCCACATCCTGAAGAAGTCTAGTAATGTGTTATTATTATCTGTTTGATCTTTTTCATAAAGAAACATTAATTAAATTTGAATTAACTGAAAACCAAAAATAAATAAGTGTATGTAAAACTTAAGAGTACATTTGATGTCCTTAACTTTATACACATATATATTCTTATAAAATGAAAAGAAACAAAAGGAGATCAATGTATGAATTGGATTTAGCTCTTTTATGCAAATCATTTACTGTCTTTTATTATTTTTTAGAGGGCGTTTCAGAGTCTGATCAGCTCTGAGGGGGTTGATTTGGTGAGGTCAGTATGATGTTTGAAAGACCCGAAACTGGCCGATGATCCATCTCCAGAACATCACTGACGATGCCCTCTAGCGCTAAAAGAGCGTATATTCAAAGCATCTGCATATTCACAAAGCTCAATTTATTATGAGGCAAAGCTAAAAAGAAGGAAAATTGGAAAGAAGCTTAAATTATGCCAATTCTCAGACTTACCTAAAAATTAATAGTTGAGATTTTTTACTTTTGGGTTCAAATACTAGATATTAGCACCAGTAGTAAATATACAACTAATTTAACCACTAAGTAAATTATATCTCATACTGTGTTATAATAAATGAGCAAAGATGCATAGAATTATCTGGATTTTATTGCTTTGGAAGTTTTCATTTATCCAATCTAACACACTAGATGAAAATAATTTACATAACACAAGTAACTAATAAAAAATAAGAAAACAGGATTTCTTGAGTATTTTTGTGGATTTATATCTCATTTTATATTCAAAGACATTGTACAGGTTTTTTCCACCCACAATAATACTGCATGGTTTTTCAATGAGTCTTTGTCTTTTTTATTTATAGAACTTGTTATCACTAAAATAACCTGTTTACTAAGCTTTTCAGACACTTTGATATGCTTATAATGTTTGCAATAATTATCCTTATAATGTGCCAGATGTACATAAGCATCTATATGTATCATTACAAAAAGCAAATATATTTTAACTGAATGTAAGAATGTAGCTTTGTTATTATTATTCTATGAATTATTCAAACTAATATTCTCATCCTTGTTGTTTTTTGTATCATTGACCTAAACTTAAACAGTGATCTCTCCACCTAAATGTCAAAATTTTATTCACTAATTTTTCTTTTTCTTTTCTTTTCCCTCTCCCAATAGGAGTAAATATGTCCACCTATCATCCAATTCACACTCCTTCCTGGTTTAAATCTATACTTCTAATGTCTCTAATTATTGATTTTATTTTATTTTTTTTATTTCTCTGCCCCAATAGGATTGGATAGGTTCACCTATCGTCTGGTTTATACTCCTCCACAATTTTTTAACAAGAGTAGAGGTTTATCCCTTGTTTCCTATTTAGGATTGGGTTTTATAGTTCCTTCTAAACTCTATTTCTACTCTATACTCCTAACATCTCTTACTGAACTCAGAAATTTTATTTGCTAATTAAATCTTGACCTTTTCAATTCTAGAATTAGCTATTTTTCCTGTTATCTTTTCTTTTCTTGTGCTTCCACAACTCCACACAATAGACCTCTGTCTTGAGTGGACCTTGGGCCTTGTATCAGATGAACATTAGTAAAAAAAAAAAAAAAATCTGCAAAGCTAATGCACAAGATTGCTCCAAAAGTAACGTCTCCTATTAGTCCACAATATTAAGGGCAGATAAGTTTTGTTTTGTTTTGTTCTTTTTTTGTTTTTTTTTAGGGGAGAGAGTCCCTTGATACAAGGTAGCAGTTGAGCAGCAGCAAAAATGGCATCTGATATAAATTTCTTTCTGAATCCATACTGCATCCATTGATATTCGTCAACACTTGAGACCATATAGAGAATGTGAGCACAATTAATATATTTTAGCTGTACCAACAGCAATGTATATAACAAGCCATGCTCTGGACAGTCCTCGCAGTTGTTAACCCTTGAAATGAAGAGCTCTTGTCCGCTGCTGGAAAAATTCTTAGCTATTGGTGGTGGCTATGAAGAAAATAGTGTTTTTCATTATTTTTGGAGCAGTCCTCATACATAAGTTCTTTCAGTTTTCTTACCAACTGATGATGTTCCCTATCTGTTATTTAAACCTCATACAAGAGGCAGTATTATGATATTTTTTTATTTTGATATGGTTTATTATACTTGTCCTTTTTACTTTGACTTTGGATATGGCTTTTCTATGTTCCTCAAATCAGAATCTCAAAGATCATCTGCTTTTGCACTTATATTCTTTTCCACAGTTGCATGGAATGTTGTATATGCAATTTTTTGTTATTTATTTTTCTTGTGAGCAACCAATTTAGTTGTGGTATTCAAAAGTATCCTGATGTTATAATGTCTACAAATCCTGTGGATTCATTCAGCTGCTCTAATAAATAGGCAGATAAATAGATTATAAAAATTAGAAATTTTATTAAAAAAATAATTAAAAAGTCACTTTTAAATATTATCATGTAAAATGCATTATTATCAGTAGTACCAATAATAATGGTGGTTGTAATATTAAAAACAAAGACCAAATTGTTTATGAGAAAAGAAACTATTAGAAAAAAAAACATATGGTTACATCTAGCTATTTCAACAGTAAAATAGTGAAACCTAGTTGCTAATCTGGTAATACACTTAAATTCATGCAGTTGAGGCACCAAGGAGGAAAGCTCATAAGAACAATTGCTATGAAAATATTTGTAGAAATGATAGAGGGAAGCCATGTCATGTCGGTGAGAAACTGACTGATGTCGGGATTCCAGGTCAGATTCAATTACATTAGAGTCCATTCTTTGAATTTTGTCAAGAATCTCAAGATAGGATCACCAGACTTGGTATGTCAGCATTATTCAATCCATGGACAAATAGTAGACTTATAAATATGCAAGATGGATTCTGATGAGGAAAATTGTCTGGCACGACACATTGAACTTTCCTAGCATTAGACCTAGCAATCAATTCAATATAATCAGTCTACTGCATGTCAGTGGAAAATGTGACCCCAACAAGGTGCAAAGATTTGCTCTCATGGAGTTTAGTATCAGCTATGTTCTCTATAAAAGAAAACAGTTTTGTTTTGGAGGCACTGAAATTTACAAGCCCTTAATTGTCCCATTTAACTGACTGAAGGTTTTTTTGGGAGTAGTTGCCAATTTTACTTTATCAGATCTGCCAAAGTTGCTACTAAGAAAGGCATAAGTAGTTATCATTCACATAAATACTTAGTTGGGAATTGATGACATCAGAAAAGTCATTAATGAATATCAGAAACAATGTAGGTTCTAGAATAAAGATATGAGGGACCTTCATTACACGATTTGTTAGGAATGATTGGATTAAGCCAAATATCTGTCCAGAGATACCATAGACTATGATATCTAGAAATACCTTGAGATATCTAGAGCCACAACCCAAGCTTTGCTTTTCTTACCTAAAGTTTGATAGACAAATTCAGTGATAGCCATTAATACATAAGCAGTAAACATGGAGAAATGGTAGCCATATTGTTTATCTGAAAGGAGACCATGTGAAAGATGCTTAACCAATTTGGCATTAATTAGAGCCTTTAGTACATTTCCAAAAAGAGGTAAGAGATTAATAGGGTGATAATTTGAGGTGTCAGAAGGTTACCCAGAGTTCTTAAAGACAGGAACTACAGTGGAGGACTTCCAACAAGCTGAAAAGCAAAGAGCAGTGAGACATTATTGTAAAGTTTAGAGAGAACAGAATCCAGTTCAGGAGTACATTTCTTTAGAACAATTGCAGAGACATCATGAAATCTGCATTCCTTGTTGGGATCTAGTTTAAAATTCAGAAACCATGGACAGAATTATGTGCATATGACTCAGTAGAGACTCTTTTCTAGGTATGGAAATCAGGCAAAGATACTCTAGATGAGTCAAGCTTGGAGTTGGAAGAGAATTTAACCTATATGCTGTCAATTATGGTAATAATACATATACTAGTTGATACTAGTAGAAAGAAATGAAAAATAAGACAAACATGAAAAGTCCATTTAGATAGATGTTGACAAAAGTAAAAAAATGAATTTATAGAAATAAAAAACGTCTCTATTAAATAATATATAATTGCATAATCTTAATATTTGTAATAATGGCAGTTATATTCAACTGACTCCTTCATGATCATTGCTGTTGCCTAGACAAGTAAGGTATAGATGAACAATCTTTTTTCTATCAAATATTATAGCATACCATTGACAAAGCCTTGTTTAGCATAACTTGGGATGAGGCAAAAGCAAGAAGAATAAGCAAGAAACAGTTATTTGAATTTGAATCACTGATAACTGTTACATTTGCGTTTCTAATGTGAAGGAGAGGTGTAAAGAAATATTGGAAGATATTTATAATTTATATGATTAGGAAGATGTAAATTTACTGTCTCTACAATTGCATACTTAGTAATAATATTATTTCAAAAGGAAAAAAGTTCAAACCGACATATAAACTCATTTTAAGTTGTTTAAATAGATATACTTTATTTGTATATCTATTTTAAATCAGGGAAGCTATATGATAAAACATATCAAAGATATAAAAGCAATAATTTTAATGGTAATAAATAAATAAATTACTCTTAACATATTAAAAAGTAACATCATATATAATAATGAAGAGTGTTATTTGTTACTTTGTTAGTAACTTGTATAACACTAACAAACAAATATAAATAATAAACAAGTGCCATGATTCAAACATCCAACCTGGAATTAAGCAAGCATGCTTGGTGATATGTTCACTGTACCAACATTCTGCTGCTTGAACAACATAGTCAAATTAAGTGAAAAATACTAAGTTAGTCCTAGTGCACAGATACTACATTGATCCAAGGTATTGTTCAAGGATTAACATTTTCATCCAAAATGCACATATACTATACTGGTCAAAGGAATGAGGCCAGGAAGTAACACTTTCATCCTAGGCAGAATGCTCAGATACTATACTGATCTAATGCAGGGGGTCAGGGAATAACACATTCATCTTTGGTAGAGTGCACAGATACTACACTGATCCAAGGTATGGGCCCAGGAATAACCTTTTCATTCTAGGCAGAGTTCACAGATACTATGCTAATCCATGCCAGGGATCAAAGAGTAACACTAATCTTAAGCAAAGTGCACAAATACTAAACTGATCCAAAGCAGGGGGCTAGGTACTAACACTTTCATTCTAGGCAGATTAGGTTGCACAGATACTACACTGAGCCAAGTTAGCAGACCAGAGAGTAACTCTTTCATCCAAAGTAGAGTGCACTGATACTACACTGATCCAAAGCAGTGGGTTAGGGAATACCACATTCATCCTAGGCAAAATACACAGATACTATACTGGTCATAAGTGTGGAGCCAGAGTGTTCACAGATACTATGCTGATCCAATGCAGGGTGCCAGGGAATAACACATTCATCTTAGGTAGAATAAACTGATCCACAGATACTATACTGATCCAAGGTAGAGTCTAAGGAGTAACACTTTCATCTTAAGCAGAGTTCACAGATACTGCACTGATTTAAGTTAGCAAGCTAGGGAGTAACTCTTTGATCCAAGGCAGAGTACAGAGATACTACACTGCTCAAAGGCAGAGGTTGAGGGAGTGACAGTTTCATCTTAGGCAATGGGCATGGATACTCTGAAGCAGAGGTGCCAATTTATATGTAAAGAGTTCAAAAATTGTTTCGGTGGGTTCTATCTTAGTTATCAAATATTTAAGCTGTTAAAAATACATGTTATCATTATATAGGGTGACCCAAAAAAATGGGAACTTTTTAACAATCCAATAAAACCAAGAGTGATGAAAGAAAATATTTTATTCATAGTAATTGAACCTTAAAATATGCCATTTAAGAAAACAATGATGGAATTTTCATTTTTAAAATTACGTCCTGTAGATGGCGTCCTCCTGTATGAATGCATTCTTGAAATCTGCTGTTGAGATTCTCATTGACTGCCGCAACATCTCAGCTGGGATACTGTGAATTTCATCTTGAATTTAAATATTAAACAAATGTTTACTTGCTTATGGTCATCTGTCTCGCAGTGTTGCCACTTGCTCATGTCTGGCAATATGCACTTCAAAAATTCCCATTTTTTGGGGTCAGATAGCCTTCATATTTGTGGCAACAGAAATATTAACCACAAAGAGTTGTTAGTCCACTTGAACAAAATCAATGAAGAAAGTATATACTGTGAAAACTTTTCTATCACTTACAATAAGCCCATTCATGTTTCTGTAGCAACAGGATATCATGCAAACCTCCTAGAACTTTTTATCATATCCTGCCCAGAAAAATGCTCTGCTGAAGTGTTACCTCCCTTGAGCACTTCAGACCATTCACTGGTCAGTGTTAAAATCAATGCCAAACCAAAAGCATCCCCTGATGTATGATTTTATAAGATATTTTTTTGTTACACCAAAACTGACAGCTTCAGATCTTACTTGATAGAAACTCTTTTCTTTATATTTTTCAAAAATAGAGCCTCCAGAACTACTACTCTCATCTTTGAATGTTTACTTCATAGCCTGGAAAGTTTTATCTCCCAGAAAAAATACTAAAAAATGTGAATAACCAGCCCTGTCCCACGCCAGAATGTCCTGCAGGCATAGTTCACTATAATCACTGCAACATTTACTACAGGGAATGGTGTAGTAGGACCCTTGCTGCATTCAGAACTCAAGAGAATTCTAGAAAGTGCAGCTACACACATGCAGTTCAATCCAAGTTCTACAGCAAAATAATTGTATCTCATGAGTTCTGGAAAATCTTTAACAAAATTCTCAATAGTGACAAAGCATCAGTACCTAATATCATAAATGGCCTTTATCTGATAAGGCTAAAATCTCTTCACAAAAACTTTGTCTCTAACTCTATGTTAGATAACAATGGCCATTTCCTTCCTATCTCTCACAGAGCACAAACTTAATAATATCTCTATCACAACCCAAGATGTTTCCAAACTTATCAAGTCTTCACCCTAAGTGGGCTACCAGTCCATGTTGTCATTAAAGATATTAGCCCTGAGTTATCTCAAACCTTGGCAAAATTGTTTAACCACTGCTTGAAGGAGAAATTCTTCCAAAGTCTATGGGAGGGGTCAAGTGTATGCCCTGATTTCAAGAATGTGGGTGAATCAGAATATCCCACAAAAAAAAAAAAATAAAAAGAATACCCGCTCGTCCCGGTGGCTAGGATCAAAGTGTAGTATTCTGCGCTTTTAGAGCTGCTGGTCGGTGTCTGTCGAACTCTGCTTGCAGAGAGGAACCCGGACGAAGCTCCGCCAAGGGTAGGGTTTCGTTGGGGAGGTTGATAGAACTGGTCTGCCTTGGCGGTTTGATGGTTATTTATTTTGGCTGGGCTTACGGGCTCAGAGATACCCACATTAAAAAGGCCTTGTGCCACATTCGATCCCCGTGGGTGGATTGATAAATACCATCAGAATATCCCACCATCAGCCTTCTTAATCCTATTCAACAAGGAGGCTGTTGAGCACCTCTACAGAGACACCCTCCTGAGTGACAAACAATATGGATTTTGCTCTGCTAGCTCCAGTGCTGATAATTTTAACTATCATTATATACAGAATCCGTGAGGTATTAAACAATAACTACATCATAAGGATGAATGCCTTTGACAATGTTTTACATAAGGGTTTGGTGCACAAACTTTCTAGCTATGGAACCAGTGGAAGAGTTTTCTCAATTGTCAAATCCTTCCTAAAAGGTAGAGCCATGAAGGTTATTAATTGCCATTCCTCTGAGGCTCATGAGATCAATGCAGATGTTCCCCAAGGCTTGCTTCTTGGTCCTACCCTTTTTCTACTTTATAATAATGATCTACCTTAGAGTATACTCTGATCTTTAGTAAATATCTATGCTGATGATACAACAATATATGCTTGCACCTCTAAAACTCTAAATGACCAGATCCTGGCAGCTAATCTCTCCTGGCTTGAGCAGCTCAATGGGAGGAAAACTGGATTGTTAGATTCAATACATTCAAAACAAACTAGTACGATTTCATCATCACCGAGTAGACCCTGAATTTTTGCCTATCATGATAAACAAGTTCCTTCAAGGAGGCCCCTTGCCTTGAATGTCTATTGGGACTTGTTTACTTCAGACCTCAAGTGAAACTTATGTATACAATCTATCACTAAATATGCTGGAAAAAATGATTGCTTCCCTGTATTAATCCAGTAAGTACCTGACTCCTCCCCTATCGTTACAAGAGCCAGATCAGACCATAAATGAAATACTGCTGCCATATCTGGGATGGGGCTTCCCAGTCTTCATTTGCCTGAATATATATATATATATATATAAATTGAAAATAATTGTCCAATCAATAATATATAATGTAGTGGCACATATTATTCTATTTGGTAATAATTAAACATTCTTAGTACATTAACACAGTTTTTTTAATATAAATATTAATGAATAATTGTTTTATTGTGAACAAGACTGTCCTCTTGATAAATTTTCTACATATATTAAAACCAGAAACTAGCTTGCTCCTCAATGTTAGGTATCCAAACATTGATTTTAAGTAATATAATAACAGTAGATTATGTAACCCATGTTTGTCATCATCTCTAAATAAAAATCTATAATTGGAAATACTAAAATTTCAACATTTTCCTAGTTTCTGGTCTCTTATTTTCCATGGTTTGCATTTCATAGCAAATATTTTTTTTTTATCTGATTCAGTCTGAACTTTAGCATATATCTTTACTTAAAATGTTGCCTTTCATAGCAAGTATAATTTTTCCATTTTTCTATATTTAATATTTATAAGTGACATTATATATATTTTTTTATAATTTTAAAATATGCTTGAAATCACAGATCATTTAGTTTACTATCCTTTCTGTTAAATTGTTTATTCTTTCATTCTAGCTTAGTGATAAGCATAATTTTAGTATTTTAGATTCAAGTTTGATGCCTAGGCTTTTAATTTCTTCACTGGCACTTAAAAGTACATTTTATTATTAATGTAGATAAATGTTGATTTTGTAGAAAAAACTGAACATTTTAGAGAAGATTACTCTGTGTTTAGAGTTGGTCTTCTCTATAACCAAGCTGTGTAAGATATTGAAAGAAAAATTTTGTAGATTCTATTCAATGGATAAAATGGTATTCAGATTCAGCAAAAATATAAGTCTATTTTAGCAGCTTTTACAAAGAAATATCATTTTTATATCTTACATATTCAGAGATTTTGCAATACAATGATTACAAAGTTTTATGATGGTTTGAGAATGTTTGTCCAAGTGTCACTGTTTTCTAATCCATTATTCTGTGTGGAACAAAAGATGTTTTAATATAAATTCAGTTGGAGTGCAAAATGGTTGTCTATCATATCCTATATTTATTTTGAAGTATTGAATAAGAGACCCTCAGCATTGCATTTGATTTTAGCTAAAGTAATTCTTTAATTCATGTTGTATAAAATGTTTGCTTAATTATTGTAGTTTCCAAAGTTATTGAAAATGTTAAAATTATGAACAGTTTTCTGTGTCTGTTCAATAAAACTTTATAAATTAAATTTGTACTTTTTAAAAATTTTACTTTACAACTTTAACACCAGCTGTAATTATACTGCAGATACTGAAATAGTCTGTTTTTATAAGATAATGCATATATAATATTACATGGGTCATAACAATTTTAAATTTAAAAAAATAGAAAAAAAATGAAAACAGAACAGGAAGTTGAAAAAGTTATCCCAGAAATGAGTAAATCATGATCCCAATGATTTTAACCATTGCTAATGGAATCTTATATCATTTGCTTACTTTTTACCAACATTTGATCTAAACTTGATTAATCAATATGATTATTTTTGATAACATTGATTAGTAAGTTGAGAAAAGATTTTGACAGCTCAGGATCCAATTCTTCACAGCCATGACCCATTTTGAATATTTGAAACATGCAGGTCATGTGTTGGCACCAATTTTATCTGTTTAAGTCAACCAGACAAAGATTGGCTTATATGGGACACCACTGCACCTGTTGCAATTGAGTCAAAATTTTGGCTGCTGCTTTAACCAACCAGAGATACAGCACTTTGTAATATTCATTTTGGCAATTCTTAACTTTATTATATGCTTAGTATCATAAAAAAATCAAAAAAGCATAAAAAGATAACAGAAAAAATGATGAGAAAGAATAATTGGTAAAAATTAAAAAAAAAATATTTTCAATCTAACAATTTTAGAATCTATTAAGAGTAAGCTCACAATTACAAAAAAAACATACTTAGGAGAGTAATTTAAACAATAGAGCAGAAACACTTTTGTGATTCTTATTTACACAAATTCTGGATTTTACAAAAATTGCCCTGTTTACTAAAGCGAGGAACACTTGTCATTTTATATAAAATGAAGATGTGAATAGAAATTAATATTCTCAAGTTAAAACTTTATGGCTGAATATTTCGTTTTCAAAATCTGATTGGCACAATTTGCCATCAATTTAGAGAGCACAGATTTTCTCCTCTGCATCCATAGTAACTTGTTTCAGTTCTTCACGAGTGGAATATTGAATGTTTTTAGTGTACATATCTCTTGTAATCATTTTCTATTCATTTTCTACTGGTTGGAGGTCTGTAAAGAAAGCAAGTGACTTCATTACAGATGTAAAGTGATCACTAAGACATGAAAAAGTTGTCTTTACAGAATGGCAACTTGTATTGACTTGAAAGATCAACTTTTTCCCATCTTCTTTTTGAGATCAAGCTATGTTCTAGGTATTTGAGTATTAACAAAATTGTGTTAACTAAACAGCAGAGTTCACAAACAGTAATGCCATACTAAGCCATCCCTCCACCATCAAACATATAAGCAACTTGTTTTTAGTATTTCTTCTTGTAGATCATGTGAAAAAGAAAACAAATATCTGTAGTAGTTTGGCCTGTCAAGATTAAAGCACTTTTCATCTGTCCAGATTACATCCTGCAGATCAGAGTGCACTTTAAGGACCATCCTATGCCCACTGGGATCTACCTTGTTTGTGGCATTTGTGTGGATTCACTCACATCATAGCAGTAGAAATTAGCCTTGTGGTCACGGAGATAGAAGCATACTTGATAGGAAATAAAATGTACACAAATAACAAGAAAAGCATGATAAATTGTATGTTAATTTCATACAATTTATTTATATTTTTTTTGTGTATTATTGTGTATTTTTTTTAGGATACAATTGTTTTATGGTACATGTGATAAAAGGGAGAAATTACAAAACATATCACAGAGAAAAGTCAGACATGTGTTGCCTGTACCAAGGTTCATAGAGAAGAGATTGAATTTAATGTCTTTTTGCAGGATGTCCGTATTTCCGGTAGGAACAGTTTTTGTTAAGACTATTTTTTTTATTGTTTTTAATTTTTTTTTCATTTATTTAATACAACATTTTTATGTTATTGTTTTATTTTATTTATAATTTTCATTATTATTATCATTTTATATTATATTTTTATTTATTTGTAATAATAATAATAATAATAATAATAATACTATCGCTACACATTTACACAAACACAGTTTTGATTTAGCTTGCACTAGTACTACATGAGAATTATTGGCCAAGGTGTTGCGAATGGAAGATTCAATACTTGCTGTACCTGGCTTATTGTTTGTAATTTTCTTAACACCTTTTGATGAATTTTCTATGGCATCCCTTAGAATTTGTCATCTAGTTTGCTTAGAAATCTTCATTTTTTTGCCAGCTTGTTTCCATACCTCTTTCTAAGTGTCAATAGTACTCAAAAATTATGGATCACAGTGTTAGACTGGAATTTTCCTAAATTTTGTAGAATCATTTATAATCATATGTATTTTGGGATAATCATAAGACTAGTATGTCAACAGAAGCTTTTAGGTGTTAGCACAAATAACCCAACTATTGGGATATAATAGGCAAGGTGAATTTTTGAAGGAGTTTTTTTTTTAAAGTGTGCTTTATATGGGGCAAGTTATGGCTTATTAGTTGTAATGCCTCCAAAACAAAACTTCTCTCTTTTAATCTTCTGAAAGAAACCTTTCTGTCTTCACATCAATCATTATGGATGATGCTAGCCTCCTGAAGAGAAACTCATTGCACTTTCTCAGGCTAACATTTTCCACTGACATGAAGTGGAAAGATTATATCAATTCAATTGCTAGGTCTACTGCCTGGAAAGTTGATTTACTTTTTATTGCCAGAAATCTTACAAGTTTACCATTCATCCATGCTTAGAATATTGCTATCACATATGTTCTGGTGCTTCTGCTATATATTTAGTGATCTTTGATAAAATCCAAACAAAAATCTGCAATGTCTGCTAGGTCCTGAGATAGCATCTCAACTTCAATCACTTTCCCACAATGCCTTTTCTATAAATACTTTTGCAGTAAATGTTTTAATGAAGTTTCTTCTGTTATACCTAGACTCTATGAATTTAAGCACATTACTAGATTGGCAGTAAGATCATATCACTTTACAGTCAAATGGCTAGATGTAACAATATTCTATACTAACAGTTTCTTTTCTTGCACTTCTCACTTGTAGAACTCTCTTTCAGCTTGTTTTCCAGTTAAGTTTGAACTTCAAAAATTTCAATGCAATATCAATCATTATCTTCTGTCCTCTTAAATTCTGTTCTTTTATTGTTCTCTCTCTTTAATAATGTTTTTCTTATATTTTTTCCCACTCAGTAACCCTCTGCATGTTAGTGACACTGTTGCCTTGCTTGGGGTGATTTTAAAGAAAATGATTTTTACCTTGTGTGATTAAAAAAAATAATTCATCTAGTAAATTTTTTTCTGTGTTGTCTTTTTTCTTCCTTCTTATATTTATACCCAAATATCTCAAACATTCAATTTCTCGTCATCTATAATTTAATTTAATTTTCTTTCTCTTTTTTTATTTATTAACATTTTCATGCATCTCTCTCTCAATTTGTTTATGCTGGTTTATAAGTTTTTTTCTCTTATGGTATATATTTGCTTTATCACATTTTCATCTTTTCTTTTACTCTCTTTCCAACATGAGAGACATTAAAAGAAACTCATGTGCAAATGTTCATTAATTAATTTTACTTGGTCATTATATTTAATTTATTTTTAATGGTTTCTCTCCTTTATTTATGCACTTTCTTTTTTATTAATTTCTTTCCGGGATTGCTCTTCTCACTCCTATAATTTTTACATTTTTCATTATTTTTAAATTCTCCCCTTACATGCAATATATAATTCTCCTTATATATATATATATATATATATATATATATATATATGAGGGGAGAATTATATATTTATATATATATATAGGTGAAAATGGGTAAATTATCACCATTTTATATTTTTTATTTCATACATATATGTTGGTTGTTTTGATTTTGTCAAATGCACAGTATATTAGGGTCAGTTGTGCACTGTCTGTGAGAAAAGAGCACCATGACAATTTACTCCACCAGAAATTTGGAAACAGCCTGCTGTACTGCTTGCATTTGTGCCAGAAGCTCCAATAAGAAAATTTAAGAAAGTTTAAGTGTCAATCTGAGGACAGTGCAGATGATTCGGAAAGAGTTGGATGAGTCTAATGGTGATTACAAAGGTATGGCAGCTCAGAAAACTCACTCTGATCATTCTGAAAAGAAAAGAACCCTTGAATTTGTTGGTGAGGGCCTCACACAATTTGGTGGCCCATATCAAGTGCCTTGAAGAGGTAAGGCTGCCCTGAGTCAAAAGGTTGACTGCTGGAAAACCCTATGTCTGGAAACAGGACATTGCACCATGCCACACAAGCAGTATAACCCAGTCATGGCTGTCAGACAATTTCTGCAACAACATCCCCCTTTACATCTGGCCACCTACCCACCCCCAGATTGCAACCCCCTTGATTATTATTTGTGGGGTGCAGTTGAGATCAACAAAACTCCTTGTAACACCAAAGATGAACTAAAGGCAAAGATTAAACAAGGAAACTCTCCATAAGAGTTGCAGGAAATTCCAAAGTTGTCTAGAGGCTGTGGCTGAAGCCAATGGTGATTTTATTGAATAAATTTACTCTTTAGCATTTCAAGATATTTTTGTGTAATTTTGGTAACTATATCTGTTAAAATAAGATGTCAGTGTTATTTTTATTTTTGTGTAATTTAGACAAAAATTTATCCATTACACACACACACACGCATATATATATATTACTGATATATATTGAGTAGACACTCCATTTATTTATTAAACAGTATGTTTATTTATTTTCCTCTACTGACCTGAATATTCAAGAAATTTTATTAAAGAAAAATATGTGGAGAGCACATATTTTCTAAAATTTCTTAAATATTCAGGCTGGGATATGGAAATAAATAAAAGTTTAATAAATAAATGGAGTGTCTACTCAAATCTGGGTATCCACTAAAATAACATATAAAGTGATAATATATATATATATATATATATATATATATATATATATATAAAAATATATATGAAAAAAAAAAACAAAAAAACAAACAAAAAATCCTAATATGCAATTATGTTGTTTTAATGTTAATATAATGTCATCGTCGGACGTTTCGGTCTAGTAGACCATCTTCAGGACATATTCATAAAACATAATTAACATTAGACTATATTTAATTCAACATGAAAAGACGATGGACATATGAGTAAGACTAATCAAAACTTATGTCCATCGTTGAGTATAGACATTAACATTATATATATATATATATATATATATATATATATATATGATATCAGAGAGATTAAGGAAACTCTGACACAGTTATAGAAAATCCAGTGATATTTGGACTCATTGTCAGTATTGGGCAATGAAGAATTTATTTTCTTTTTTTCATTTTGCTTTCAATATTTTTGGCCCCTTTATTATTTTTCTTTGCATTTTTCATTTTTTTCTTTCCACTTCTTTTATAACATTTTTTACTTTTTTTATCTTTAAGTTTTCTTTTTTTTTCTCATCTCATATAAAACAAGAATTTTTAATTTACCCTGCAGTTGGTTTCAAAAAAAGTAGTTTGTAAATCCCAAAAAAGAACTAGTCACAACATCTTTTTCTTTTTAGGCTTTCCAGGCTACTGTTATGCTTTCTTTCAAAACTTGGAAAAATAAAAATAAAAAATAAACAAAGCAAATGTCTATAAATTTTCTGTTGGTTCCAGCCATCAGACGAGTAGGCAAAATTGCGTGAACATTAATACCCTGTGCACAATTTTTTTTTTTCCAGCAGAAAGGCCACCAGCCATAGGTCGATTGCAAACTCACTCACACAAAATGTTCTGTTAGGTTTTTTTCTCACTCTCAAATAATACTCATATTTGACCTTTCTCAACAATGCCCCCCTCTGCTCTCCTCACATTATTAAACCAAAGCCACTGTTATCACCTCTAATGTTTGCAAGATAAAGGAAGTAAAAGGAAGACAGACAAATGATTAAAAAAAAGTTTAGTAACTCTCCTTTCATAGCAAAAGGTCAGTTTCCTCAACTTCACACCTTATTCTTTCTAAAAATATTAATATAAGACAAAAAATTAATAGGCAAGTAATTATTTTGTTTTCTAAAAAGAAAGAGAAAAATATTCTTTCTCTTTTCCCTCAGTTTTTTTCTAAGTTAATTTCATTTTTTAAAGTAAAGTTCACAAGGAAAGCCTAGTAAAATAGTGTTTTGGGTATGCAAATATTAACTGGCAACAAACAATCAAAGAAAGCACATTTTGGGACTCAAGAAATAATATTTAACTAATCACGTAATTTTACTATTCCACATTTGACAATAAATAGCATAATAAAAAGTTTAAATATTTGCAAATAGATGAACTTATATAAACATAAACATATGTAAGTATAAACACAGACATTACTTCTTCATCATGTATTATATCAGTGGCACTTTGGGGGTCAGGTTTATCAGGCTTAGCCCAAGTGAGTCAACATTCAAGTATATCTATTTCAAAGCAACAAAAATCTTTTGTAGTGCATCATTTTCATTCTTGACTTCAGCTGGATCCAAGATTGTTTTAATTCTGTGCCTCAAAATATTGACCAAATTACATTTTGTTTATATTGTTCATAATAAGAAAGAAAGAAAGAAAGAAAGAAAGAAAAAAACAAAAAAAGAAAGTAAGTCAAAATAGAATTAAATAAAATTAACATGGCTAGTCAGGTTGCTTAGATCTGAGCTCTATCAGGCTGGAGACATACTTAATAGGCAATGTATTTCTTGCTTTAATTTTATAAGTAATCTTTTAAAAATCTCTAATGACTTGTATGCCCTGTTTTTCAAAGAACACATTTTTATTTCAACTGATTGTTTTCAAATGTCCATTTTAAATAATTTATTCCATACAGTATAAGGTTTTTTAGTGGAATGTATCAATTGAAAAAGGACAAATTAAATTTAGCCCTACTTAAAGTCGGCAAAAACCAAAGAAAGTGGATGCTTTAACTCGACTGGAGGTTTGGGGTGAGGAGTGTAACTGGGGTAGTGTTGAGGAAATATAATATCAGTCAACTATACCTATTTCTACCATCAGTGACTTGATAACCAGGTTATAAAACAATAAAAATGAAAAGAGGGTAATAAACAAACATATCAAAGACTTTGTCTTCAATCTTTTTTCTTATATGTCTGGAAAATTTTTTTAAAATAAATGTTTATTTTTATAGAATTATTACAAGTAATATTAAAATACCAAAATGTGTTGTTTTTTTTTTAATTTCCTGGACAGAGATTTTTAAAAAATCATATATTTTAGTTAGAGTTAGTTTAGCATCTAATTTATACCAATAGTATATTTTGGTAAAATATTCATGGCCTAGAGTCACCACTGCATTATATAATATATAGATATGTACCTAACATGCATTTTTCTTTATTAATGTATCCTCTGCTTAGATCAAGAAGCTTAGAAAATTCGGTATTTATACTTATGGTAGAAATGTGAATCTAAGGATCATTATATGAGAACAGTGAAATGAGAATGATCTGCTTCTCTGGATTGAATTATAAGTTCACTTCAAAATTCTGATAATTTTACAGAATCTGATAGGTACCTGAAGAAAGTTGGTGGGTACAACAACTGAAACATTGTGACAATAACAACCAAGATAAAGACAACAGTTCAATTAGATCACTGTATTATTATTATTATTATTATTATTATCATTTGAAATTCACATAGAAATTATCAGCACAAATTGGATCCAATATGATAAAAAGCTACAGACAGAAAAATTCCTCCAAAATTGGCATGAATATCAAAACATCTATCATACATTGTAGATATGAAGCTGCTTCATTCTAGAAAAGCACAAATAATAATGGAAAGAATGGAACATAATTCTCATTAGAAATAGAATCCATCATAACTGATGAATTAAATTGTTATTAAAAGGTGAACTCATCGACAAGAAGAAAAAAGTAAACTTAGATAGAAACAATTAAAAAGATCTAGACAAGAATTCAAAAATGTCAAGGTCTACCAAATATGTAAATTACAAAAACTGAAAGATCACTGTAGTAGATATGACAAGAATCATCAGTGAACTGTTAAAACAGTTGCCAATATCAACAAAGCCCAAATACCTCTAAGCAAAAGGTTTCAAATTTACAGCAATTATATAATGAGTTCCATATTTGGATGTCTAACAAATTCTGGTCACTGAGAAAGGCAGCATGAAAAGGCCTAAGCAGGAATGTTCCTTTCCAGATACTTACTCCTTCCGAAATAATTACTTATATATATATATAATCAAATGGATAAATATAGGTAAATGTAAGAGCAAGTGTTCGTATACAAATATATATGAAAAATTTGTCAGAGTTAACCTGTAGAAAAAGACAATTTGTATAAAGGTAAAAGACAATAGGAAAACTGTATTATTAGCTAACATGTTTCATCCAATGTGGAGTTTCTCAAAGCAAAAAACAAAATGAATTTATTGAAAACAAAGTAACTATCAACAACAAACAAAATGTCCTTAGCAACTAGAGGTATTTAGAAAACGCTATTATATTGATATTGTCAACTGAAAATTGCGTCAAGTACTGTTACATATGGAAATATTGTTTTTATTGTTGTGTTGACAGATTCAACCATTTTATTTTGATTCTTGACAAGTTGTGTACATTGGCTTGGGAGAGTAGTAATTCTGTTAGGAAAGGTAATATTGGGAAAAGCTTGGGCATAGATTAGTAGTTGGATAAAATTCAATGGCGGCACGCTCAAGGATTTTCCTTCTGAGTGAGTTATTTTCTTTTTTATGAATGTAGCATTTTCAAAATCAAAATTGTGGTTGAATTTATTTCTATGTATGACTAGTACATTAGTTAAGTTGTTTTTTGTGAGGTCTCTTTTGTGCTCATAGGTGCATTTTTTAAAATTTCTGCTTGTTTTTCCAATATAGTGTAACCCGGATATAAGAGACCTGGATATAAGAGAGATTTTCTCTGGTCCCAAATTAGAGCCTGTGTTAATGTATATAAAATAGACCAAACCTGGATATAAGAGAAACCCGGATATAAGAGACTTCTTCTCTGGTCCCGACAACTCTCTTATATCCAGGTTACACTGTATATTGGAAGGAACAGTTTTGGCAATTTATTTTATAAATGCCTGCTTCAGAAATATTATTGCTATTAGTGTTTGAGGATCTGATTATCTCCATAATGGTTTTGGAAATGTTTGTTATTATTTTAAGATTATTTAAATGGGATAGGTTGTTCTGGATAGTGGACATAACAGAGTTGGTTGGTAGTATTATGCATCTGTTTTCATGTAATTTATTATTACAGATTATGATATCATTTTGTTTTGGTTGTATATTTTTTATGACTTTCTTCTTGTGTTGTGGATGAAATGATTATTATTATTTATAGCATCAGTCCCAATAATTTTTGATCAGGCCTTGTATATAATCAAATGACAAAATAGAAAAAAATTCAAACTGATCTGTTTCACCCCTAGAGGAAACTTCTTTAGACAAATAGTAGATATGACAAAGATCAACATCATCCTCTGAAAGCAGTTGTCAACATCAACAAAGCCCAAGTACTCTTGGAGAAACTGCTAAACAAAGGTCTCAACTTTACAACAATCATATGAGTTCCATACTTGTGTGATAGCCTCAATGGAGAAGACAATTTTAAAAATCTCCACGTTACAGGCAGGTGTGTTTAGTTGAAAAATGAGACAAGCAGTGAAGGGATACAGGCCCCTCAGATGAAACATCACAAAAGGTGAAAGAATGGTTATCTGAACCCTGTAAACTGATAACTCTATAATCCTACAGCTGGCAGGAAAAAAGCAATGCATTTGGAGTGATTGACAAATTGAAATATTCAGAAAAACTGCAGATTTTAGTTGTAGGAGATGGTAGATATAGTCAATCTACTAATGGAACTTGACACTTAGCTATTGTAAGCAAAGGAAGATCTGACCTTCAAATTTGAAAGGAAGATTTCACAGATCCTGAATAGGAACAAGGATCACTTGCACTGAATACCCACAGTTAAATCAGTTAATAGAAATATATAATCTCCCCTAAGTTCGGAAAGATGGTATTTCATTAAATTGTATAGTAAATTATCAAGGCATGTCATTCGTTTATAATTCTTGATATAGTTTTACACTAACAGGTAAAATCTCTGTTCTATGTAAACGCCTCTACTTCCTTTGTGAATCCATAATTTTCCATTCTTTCTAATTCCATGGTGAGTTTAGACATTGTGAGTCTATTTACCAAAGTGGTTTGGGTTAAACTGGAAACTGACCCTTCCTTGAGAGAACATGACAGAAGCTTGATTGATAATGGATCTGTGTCCATTCTGTGTAAAAAAAAAAACATACTTGCCATGTAAAGAAAAATATTATGGAATAGCCTAATATCAAGAAAAAAAATTATAGAATTCATTAACAAAAAAAAATTAGAATTCATTCTTAGCTGCCCCTCCTAAAGTTTTTAAGGCAGCCCAAGTTCTTTCAGGAATGGATTTTACTAATTTAAAGAAATATTCTTTATCAATGTTGTGCCAACTTTACTAAATGGCAGGTAATAGACCTTCTTTGATGGATAGAACTTTCTCATGGATCATTTTAATTTCCACCATAGATTTTCAATTGGATTTACATATGGACTGTTTGCTGGCCATCTTATTGATTTTTTTATACCTTTCCTGAAGAAAGATTTTAATCTCCTTTGCTCTGTGGCAAGATGCATTTTCATCATTAAAATGACTTCATCATCAAACCAATTTTCTATCACTGGAATGAGAAATTATACAGGATTTCAATGTAAACATGTGCATTGATTGTTGAGGTAATGACTGCCATCTCCCCTGGTCCTTTAAATAACATGCAGCTCCATATCAGAAATGACTTGGGAAATTTATTTGTTTTCATCAAGCGGTTATCTTTATCTATTTCATTTGAAAGGTACCAGACAAAAGTTCCAGCATTATTGCTTGGTCTATTTAGATTCTTGATTCATCATTGAATATCCCTTTCATCCAATTCTCCACATGCAATGGTTGTTTCTCTTTATCTCACTTTAACCTCATTTTATTATCTTTGTGTGTTTGACTTTTATGTATGTAAATCCTATTTCATTCATCTGATTTTATTATAATTCAGTTACAAACATTGACTCTTTGTTTTTCATTTGTTTTGTCCTACATTTTCTATTTTCAAGGTAATTTTGATGTCATTTGTGATTTACCAGTATGTTCTCCTTTTTTAACCATCCCATTTCTTTTCCAAGATAAAAATAAATATTTTCACAAAGTTTTAGATCCAGCTGATAACCAATGTCTTTTGTGACACTCCACTGTATTTTACTTCCTTCTATGAGTTCTTTTGTTGGAGCCATGTTCCCTTTCAATTAGGTATGCCCAACTGATTATTGAGGTCTGCAAGAAATCTGTTTTTTTTTTGTTTTGTTTTTTACTGCAGACTGATTTACATATGTAGGTTTTTGTTGGTACCTATTTTAGGAATGCAAATTACTAGATCATTCCTTTCTTTTTTCTTCAACATTGTGTTATTGCATAATCTATTTCTCTACATAGCCTGGAAAAAATTTATACCATTAATTTAAATAATTTACTTGAATTTTTTTAAGGTATATTTTTTATGAAACCAGAATGTTTAGCTATAAAATAAAAAATGTTTTACATCTTATCTGTGATTAGCTAATTTGCTGCAAAATAAAAAAAAACAAACAAAAAAAAACAAGGTGAACATCATTAATATGCTAATTTCATAATTTTTGTCAGGGATTGTATTACAATCAGAGAGGAGATAAGTACCATCAAATTGCCTCCATTGCCCTGAAAGAAGCCAAGAAGAGAATTACTCAGCATGGCATTCTAATGATTAAGAGGAATATCCATATAATATTGAAACTAGGAATTTGACACTTTAAACTATGAGTTGCCTCCATTGCCCTGAAAGAAGCCAAGAAGAGAATTACTCAGCATGGCATTCTAATGATTAAGAGGAATATCCATATAATATTGAAACTAGGAATTTGACACTTTAAACTATGAGTTGCCTCCATTGCCCTGAAAGAAGCCAAGAAGAATTACCATGGCATTCTAATGATTAAGAGAATATCCAAATAATATTGAAACTAGAATTTGACCTTTAAACTGTTTCATTGCCCTGAAAGAAGCCAAGAAGATTTTCTAATGGTTAATATCCAAATAATATTGAAAAGAATTTTTTAAACTTAGTTGCCTCCATTGTACATTGTCTAACCATCAAATAATATTGAAACTAGGAATTTGACACTTTAAACTATTAGCCTCCATTGCTTTCCAAGTATTGCATTTTTGAATATCCAAATAATATGAAACTAGGAATTTGACACTTTAAACTTAATTTACCTGTTTTTGATGTCTTAAACTTTAAAATTTTATTATTATTAACCCATTCTCAAAACTTTAGCTTTAGTATTGTTTGACAATAATTAATTTTTTGATGTCTTGATTCAAGATAACAAAATATAGAAAATAAACATCTGATTCAAGACCAAAGATTCTGCTAAACTAATTTTATAAATTAGCATTCAAAAACAAAAATGAACTCATGCCTTTCCCAAGGGCATTAGTGCAAATTGAACAAAACAGTATTAATGAGAATTTAAACTTGGTTTGCTGGTACTATTTTTTGATGATGTTAATCCATTTCCTATTCAAGTGATATAAAACAGATACTACACTTCAATCATCAGTAGTCACAGGTTAAAACAAAAATCATTAAAAATCAGTAAATAATTCTCAAATGAACAATTAAAAATCAAAAAAATCAGATCTTTTTCTCTTTTTAGTAAAGTTATTCTTTTGTAGTTTTATTAAAATGTTTGAATAGAATTACATTAACAATGATCTTGATAACTGTTGTAACACTGGCAATAAACAATAACTTTGTTTTATTAAAATTCTATTTAGCAACAAGATTCACTTTCTTACATAATATGCTGAAAATAATAAGAATTAACATTGAACCATTAGAATAAAATCAGCTATATTGTTTGTTGAAGATTACTTTTACGTTAGGTTTATCTTTCTACATTAGTTTATGATTTAACATCAGTGACATTAGAATTAGCAGTGACATTATGTTGCTCTAAATCAGACAGATAAACCAATGACCTTCCTTTAGTTCTATGAATGAAAAATGAGGGTTAAACTCTGTTCATAGTAACCTACTTTGTACTCTGCATTAAACAAGAGAGAGAAAGAAAGAAATGGAAGCAAAAGAAGTACAAGAAAATAAGACATTAAGAAAGAATAAGAATAAATTAAACATTATTGTAGAGAACAAATCTTGAACATAAAATAGGATGCCACATTGGCCAGTTTTAATGAAATGGAATTTCTCTTGTTTGCTTATGTTATGCTTTGTTGAGTTTTCTTTAAAATAGCAAAGACTTATTTTACTTCAGAAGTTTCAACATAAGAATAATATAATGAAACTTGTATGAAATGAAAAAAAATTTGTGCTGGAACAAACGTTTGCTGCTTTGCTTAAGTGAATTTAAAGACATTCATATATATTCATACATAGATTTATTCAACCACATATCTACAATTTTGTTCCATTGCCATTTTGCCATCTTTGAGACAGCTTAGTTTCATCCTCCACAGACTTGGCATTTTTCTAAATGATGAACTGGTTTAAATGATTTTTACATACTTTTAGAGAATTGATGTTCTTCCTATTAAGAGAATTTTGTAAGAATGAAAATAAGTGAATATGGCAAGTGTAGTAGGACATCTTGGGTAAACTGTACCAAATTTTGCCAGGTCTGCAAAAAGAATGAAAATAAGTGAATATGGCAAGTGTAGTAGGACATCTTGGGTAAACTGTACCAAATTTTGCCAGGTCTGCAAAAAGAATGAAAATAAGTGAATATGGCAAGTGTAGTAGGACATCTTGGGTAAACTGTACCAAATTTTAGGGCAAAAAAGAATGAAAATAAGTGAATATGGCAAGTGTAGTAGGACATCTTGGGTAAATTTTACCAAATTTTGCCAGGTCTGCAAAAAGAATGAAAATAAGTGAATATGGCAAGTGTAGTAGGACATCTTGGGTAAACTGTACCAAATTTTGCCAGGTCTGCAAAAAGATGTGAAATCTGGCATTGCCTCAATTGAAGATGATGACACCATTCTGATTTTTAAATTCAAGATGCTTTTTATTGATTGCTGCCTTTAATCAGTTAAATTGGAAACAGTATTTGTCTGAAGTCATCTGATTTTGAAAAAGTAGGTTTTAATACATAGTGCTGTTCAACAGAGAATTGCAGATGGAAATGCAGTCTTTTAATTCTCTTTCTGTTAAATCATGTCACACAAACCTTACAGTAATTCATACATTCACATGTTTTCAACTACCTTACAATACTTAGATATTTCAACTATCTCTGTTATCTCCCATGTCATGTGACCTGGATTATTCTATATCAGTATTACAATTTGGTTGTCATTAACAACTTCAGTCCTCCTGCCCAAACATTCTCAGTCTTCCGGATCGAAATTTCTACTACTGAACCTAGCAAACTGCTTAAGAACAGTAGTCTCAGCTATGACACCATATCTATAAATGACACATATCTTTTTGCTGTTTGTCTTTTCCTTTCCAGAAATAAAAGAGAATTATAGGATGAAAATTAATCTCATTTTCTTCTATTTTCACTTTAAACATAATATTGATATTTACAATCCATACGTATATCATATCAAAAGACTTAATTTAAGTATCACCTTTCAGAATATGTCATAAATTTCAGTGACATGTGAAACAAAACCTTCTGTTCAAACAGCACATATTGAAAATCTTTAAAAATTTTTGTTCCAATCCAATAAATACCAATACTCATAAAATCTGTCTGATCAATATAGTAATTCTATTGTCATTATTTTGACTGTTATTAGATTTTATAATTAATTATGAATTGATTACTTCACTAATTATTTAATGTTTCTGAAAATCTGTATAAAATATAAAGATTAAGCAAATTTATCCAAAATTTGAGATATTAAATGACATCAAATCATCTGATAAAATACATTTTCAAAAGAAAGGGTATAGATGTTTAAACATGTGTATGTTGCAATTGTAAGTGCCTCCATGTCTGCAGGAACAGAAACTTTCTAACAGACTGGAGTTCAACACTTGAAAATTCCATGATTTCCATTGACAATAAGCAGTAGGAATCAGGAATTTTACATTATAATGAACTGACATATATACAGGGTAATTGAAACGTAACTCTCCATTTTTAAATTACTTATAATTTATTTATTAGCTATAATTTTTACAAGAAATGGATATGAGAGGAAGGTTTATATAAAATTCAATATTTAGCATGAGGTTTATATTGCCCTTAAAATTCTTTCAATATGGGGACCAGTGTTAATTCAGGACTCTAGCTACCAATGAGTTACTTTTCAATTATATATATATATATATATATATATATATAGCTGTTTCATTAAAATGACCAGGAATATAGTCCATTGAGAAAATTTTTTAAATTTTGAAGACACCAGGGTCAGTGTAGGAACATTTTTAATACATTTTGCTTTTATAAATAAAATGTATTTCCTGTTACATAGAATTTCTATTTGTACTTATGTGGTTTTAAAATTTTTTGACACCAAAAATAGGCCACAAGGGAAAAAAATCTTGAGAAGCTATCTGTTAAATTTTATTTTTCTTGAATGCAAACAAGAGATATCTTTTTTAACTTAGTGTGTGTAGAAATTATCCCAAAGTCAGTCATTTTAAAAATATATATGTGTGCATGTACAGTTTTTCTTTGGAATTTTACATGTTAATTACAGATTTTGTCACTGTCTCAATCAAAACTTGTTCATTTATATTTTAGTTTTATTTCTTTCAAAATAGGTTAAAATAACTTTCAAAGCCTTGTCCATCAAAAATATATAAACAAATGTCATGTTTTAAAACACAAATAAAAATAAACCTCAGAATAAAAAAAAGTTATAAACATTTTTTGATGAAATTGACAATTAATAAAAAAAAAGTTACATCATAAACAATTACAAGCAGTCTATGTTCATTGTTGAAAATAATAAAGTTACTTTTCAATGTATAATAATGTAAGAAGAGATAGAAGTGATTGTTTAGTAATAGTATTTCTCATACTAACAGATAACATATATATATATATATATATATATATATATATATATATATATATATATATATATATATATATATATATATAAAATATAGTTTATATTTAATAATATATATTTCATTAAAAATGATATAGAAAGAGAGATAATATATTCTATATTAAAAATATAGTTTTATATAGAAAGAGAGATAATATATATCTATATATAAAGAGAGATGTTTTATATAGGAGAGATAATATAATCTATTTAGAAAAGAGATAAAAATGTTTTATATGTCTATATATGAAAGAGAGATAAAACCAGGGTCAGATAATGTAGTCATTAGTAAAGAGAGATTTATCAGTTTTTTTAATACATTTTGTTTTTATAGAAAGAGAGATAATATATATCTATATATTTTATATATATCTATAATAATAAAATGTATTTCTATATGTATACATAGATAAAATATATTAAGATAATATATATTTGTAAAATATAGTTTTTATGTGGTTATATCTATAATAGAAAAAGAGATAATATATAGTTTTTATAGAAAGATTATATCTATATATAGAAAAGAGAGATAAAAATAGTTTTATATAGAAAGAGATAATATACAAATATAGGAGAAAAAATATAGTTTTTATATAGAAAGAGAATAATATATATCTATATATATATAGAAAAGAGATAAAAAAATCTTGGAGAATATATCTATTAGAAAAAAATTTTATTTTTCTTGAATGCAAACAAGAGATATCTATATATAGAGATAAAATATTTATAGAAAGAGAGATAAATATATATAGAAATATAGTTTTATATAAAAGAGATAATATATATCTATATATAGAAAGTTGAGATAAAAATAGTTTTATAAAGAGATAGTATATATCTAATATAGAAAGATAGATAAAATATAGTTTTATATGAAAAGAGATAATATATATCTATAATAGAAAAGAGATAAAATATAGTTTTTTATATCAAGATAATATATATCTATATATAGAAAGAGAGATAAAATATAGTTTTATATAGAAAAGAGATAATATATGTCTATATAAAAAGATAAAAATATAGTACAAGAGAGATAATATATATCTATAAAATTTTAAGAGAATGTAATCTCTATACCTTGTCAGTCATAGTTTTATATATAGAAAGAGATTTATATCTATATATAGAAAAGAGATAAAATATAGTTTTATATGAAATAATATATATCTATATATGAAAAAGAGATAAAATATGTGTTTTTTAGAAAAGATAATATATATATATATAGAAAAAGATAAAATATATAGTTTTATATAGAAGAGATAATATATATCTATATATAGAAAGAGAGATAAAATATAGTTTTATATAGAAAGAGAGATAATATATATCTATATATGAAAGAGATAAAATATAGTTTTATATAAAAGAAAATAATATATATCTATATATGAAAAGATAAAATCAGTTTTATATGATTATAATATATATCTATATAAAAAATTAAAAATAGTTTTTATAGAAAAGTATAATATCTATATATAGAAAGAGAGATAAAAACTTGATAATATATATTATTTATATTAAAATATAGTTTATATTAATATTTCTATATATTCAAAATAGGTATAAAAAAAATATATCTATATATAGAAAAAGAGATAAAAATAGTTTTTATTGAGAAAATATATATCTATATATAAAAGAGATAAAATATAGTTTATATAGAAGAGAGATAATATATATCTATATATAGAAAGAGATAAAAATATATATTAAATAAATGTTATCAAAAAGATAAAATAGTTTTATATAGATTAAGATAATATATCTATATATAAAGATAAAAAATATAGTTTTATATAGAAAAGAGATAATATATATCTAAATAGAAAGAGATAAAATATAGTTTTATATACCTTATTTTATAATCTACAGAGATAAAAATATAAAAATAAAACCTCATATAATAAAAAAAATAATATTATAAACATTTTTTAGTTTTATATAGAATGAGAGATAATATATAAAGTTTTTGACAATTAATATAAAAAAATAGTTTTATATCATAAACATATTATCTATATATGAAAGAGATAAAATATAGTTTTATATAGAAAGACAATTTTTTTATCTATATATAGAAAAGAGAATACAATAGTTTTTATAGAAAGAGATAAATATTCTATATAGAATAAAAAATATAGTTTTATATAGAAAAGATAATATATATCTATATATAGAAAGTTAAAAATATAATTTTTATATGAAAAGAGATAAATATAGCCTTAGAGATAATATATATCTATAGGATGTATAAAAGAGATAATATATATCTATATATGAGATAAAATAGTTTTTATAATAATATATATCTATATATGAAGAGAGTTTAGAGATAATAGTATTTGAAAGAAGATCAGTTTTATATAAATATATCTATATATAGAAAGAGATAAAATATAGTTTTATATAGAAAGAGAATATATATCTATATATAGAAATTTAAAATATAGTTTTATATGAAAGAGATAATATATATCTATATATAAAAAGATAATATATATCTATATATATAGAGAGAGATAATAAAATATCTATATATAGAAAGATAAAATATAGATAGAAAGAAATATATATCTATATATAATATATATCTATAAAAGAGATAAAATATATATATCTATATATAGATAAAAAAGAGATAATATATATATATATATATATAAAAAGAGAGATAATATATATCTATAATATATAGTTTTATAAGAAAAGAGAGATAATATATATCTATATATAGAAATAAAATATAGTTTTATATAAAATAGATATATCTATATATAGAGATAAAATATAGTTTTTAGAAAGATAATAATATATATCTATATATAGAAAAGAGATAAAATATAGTTTTATATAGAAAAGAGATAATATATCTATATATAGATAAAATAAAGAGAGATAATATATATCTATATAGAAAAGAGATAAAATATAGTTTTATATAGAAAGAATAATATATATCTATATATATAAAAATAAAATATAGTTTTATATAGAAAGAGAGATATCTATATATAAAATCTATATATAGAAATCTAGAGATATAAAATATAGAGATAAAAATATAGTTTTATATAGAAAAGATAATATATATCTAGACAAATAAAATATAGACATTGATAATATATATCTATATATAGAAAGAGAGATAAAATATAGTTTTATATAGAAAGAGAGATAATATATATCTATATATAGAAAGAGAGATAAAATATAGTTTTATATAAAAAATAGATAATATATACAATTGTAAAAATAGTTTTATATAGAAAGAGATAATATATATCTATATAGAGAGATAAATATAGTTTATATAGAAAGAGACAAATGGCCATTTAGCATGAAACACTGTCACCTCTGTCCACTTATATATATATATTTGTAGTGATTTTATAACATATTTATGTTATAATTTTTAAATAAATAATAATTATATTCACTCTACTCTGTATTTGGCACTCTTTTAAGAATAGTAATTGTTGGTTAACTGAAAAATAAATAAAAGCTTTAGATTCTTGAAGCCTTTATCCTAAAAATGAAGACAATATCCAATAGTTAGGCACATCAGCAATGAACAAGTTGTATAATATGAATTCTTTTAGAATTTCACTCTTTTACTGCTGATTTTACTTTATGATTCATATTTATTGACCTAAAGAGAAGAAACAATTCCATAATATACTAATTTTACAACACCTACAGAAGTGCAATCAATCTTAAAGTTGACATTTACATTAATATAGCAAAGCCTATAAATGAGTTAATTTGCATAGGTTTCCTCAAAAATGACATTATTTAGTTCAATTGTCCTAAATGATTCAGAAAACTAATTATTTGCCTATGTCTGTTGGATGTGGTTTAACATTTATAGGATAAGGTATCAGTAGCCTTTCCTATTTTGTTGATTTCGCAATTGCATTTATATTCACAATGTTTCGCTCAGCATGTTTTCTAGTTATGATTAAGTAACATTACATTTGTGGTAACTCTTAATGTTATAAAAAATTTTATGGGAAACAATTTTGAGGAACAGAAAATATTTTTTATTGCACATTTGTGAATTAATTAAAACTTGAATTTAGTCTGAACAGTTATGTTTTTCTATAAAAGAATATATTTTATACTAGAATTAATGAATAAAAAAGTTGTAGGAAATTCAGTTGTCCAGGTTTTTTTTGTATTAATAATCTAAATCCCTAAACAATAATAAAGAAAACATAGGTATTCATATTAAATAAATAATTTATATTTACAAACATATGCAAATGAATCTAAAAAAAAAAGTTAAAGGTATTAGAAAGAATCTTTAGTTGAGTTAAAGTATTTGGGTAGTTGATCACAGAAAGAGCTGTAGTTTATAAAACACTTTTAAATAGTTGATTCCACAGTAAAAAAAAAAAAAGCTGTGGGTGAGAAAAGACTTTTATCATTAGCTAAGATTCCCTGACCACCTTTGTTATTGTTGTTTCTATGTTTATTTCAGTATGCACTACGGGGAGAGCATCTGCACTTCTTGTAAGTTGAAATCTGGGTTTTTATAAGAAATTTTTCCCAAAAGTAGGCTTGAGAAAAATAGGGTTTTAGTTTTCTTTAATTGGTTGAATATTTCACATGGTGATGTTAATTTTTAACCATTGACACTTTGACTTAAATGATATGGATCGTATTGTGGAATCTATTAGGCATGTTTGTAATATTTTCTGTTATTGAGTAAAAAATAAATTTGGAGTATGTTTTCATATGCTATATATGTAAATGTGTTGGAAATAGGGTTTATTTCCTATAAATATATATTTATTTATCAATTTATAGAAATTCAAGTTGATTAATTTAAACCTCTGAAATTAATAGTCTAATTTTGTGAGTATAAAAATGTCTGTATTATATTTTTTGGTTGATAATGTCTGATACATTTTCTTTCAGTCGATTGCTCTAAGAGAAGTAAGGTCAGGGTCATTCCTTAATGCTTCAGGTATGGGTGAGTGCTTTGGAAATAGAAATTTTCATGCCCACCTACATGTACAAGTGTGACCCCCCCACTCCTGGGTTTAAACCTGACACTGTGATGGGGCAAATAAATCCTCTGATATATTTTCTCTATTTTATAACAAGGTTTTCTTATTTTGTATCTTTCATTATTGTCATTACACACCTTTATTTTCTTTTACTTCCTTCTTTAAATATAAAGCTATTTTTTTTTCACCACATTTTTGTGAATATTATTTTTGAAATAATTTATTTTATTATTTATTCCATATAGGTGATGCTGTTGTTGCAGAGGTGTAAAGGTGGCTCCAGTTGCTTAACACCACATCCTTCAGGAAGAGTACTTGTGCATTCATGCATCAATAAGAAAAGTGCATCAATAGCAACTATGTTAAACAACAGCATAGTACTTCTAGTAACATATTTTTTTTCCTGTCCTGGGTGTACGCGTTTGCGTCCCCACCTAAAAATAGACCTTGTATCACATCTCATCCTAGTGAGGGGACAGAGTAAATACCACAAGTACCTTACTCTTTTTGAGTAATTTCACATCTACTTATCTCTCAGTTGCATCTCTGTCCTTGGTCAAGTAAATACCAAATTACTACAAAGTAGAGCTGTGGCTTTTTAATCTCAGAATTCATGAGAGAATTGAGCTCCAATTTCACATTTATTCATATAGATTCCATAATATAGGTTTTACTTAATTAGCTGTTAATTTTCTCTAACTCTTCAAATGTTGAATGCATAACTAATTCTAATTTCTATTTTCCCATCTTGACACTATATTAATTTTATCTTATAAATTGTCCCCTGTTCTTTCACCCATGAAATTAAAATAACTGTTTGTATAGAAAATAAGGATCTACATACATCAAATTGTCTTTAAATTAAGTGGCAGCAGAAGAATTATCATTGAACTTTTAAAAGGTAAGCTTAAACATTAATTCAACACTTAAATGCAGTGATCAATTTTGTGGTGTTCTGTAGTTTATTGATACCTATCACATCTACTCCTGCCTAGATATTGTGATGATGGGCAAACCAAGAATCCTCCACATGAGTTTGCTTAAATGCCACTCGATAGGGTGGCTTTTAAGCTAGCATAAAATTTTAGCTAGCTTAAAATTTTAAGATAGCTGCAATTTTGGATACAAAAGGAAAATAAGAGTTACTCCCTTGAACCATGAAAGCAACAATAATGGCTAGTATAATATATTAATATATATTTTTAACCCCACATAATCTGGCAAGCCTGAATCTGAGCTCAACGAAAATCGTCCCCTGTACCTAACTTTTCTAGGGTTTTTGAATGAGCTATGAATCATTGAAATCAGACCAGTGTGAGCAGAGGAGTTGCTTGGACACGTGTACACACAAGCAGACACACATACACTGTACTTTATATATATATATAGATGCACCTGTGTGTATATGTATATTTTCAAAATAAAGATGTATATTTGTATGTTCACTTCCAAATAGATTTATTCAGGGTGTGGTAAAATATCTCCCACATAATGTTAAATCATTAGTGTCAATAGTGTCTTTATCTAGCTAATGTCTTACCATCTAGCAGGAGGTATTTCTGTATAATGTATATATGGTAATTTTAGCTAATAAATTTTGTTGATGATACAGTTTTGAACCTAAGATAAAATCAAGAGAAAGTTTGTTGTTTAAATAATAAAGAGGTTTATCATTTGTTATTGTCTTTTCTCTTCTATAGCCTCTTTTTCTATTTTATTGAGACTGGATCAAATTAAACAAAAAAACACCCTGTATAACTTAATGATGTTCTTCTAAGGTATTTTAATCAAGGGAAAACTATTAGATTGAGTCATTAGTAATTTCTGTTTTGGGGGAACCAGTTGCCATGCCAGATGGTTTGTGTAAAAAAATTGTTACACTTGTATATCTTTTCAGGCTCAGCAGTTAAAACCCACCAAAATTGTGAAGGATCCATTTCTAGTTTATTGAAAATTATTTTTTCATGTATACTGACCAATAAGAGATGTGGTCTCAAACCCTAGTAAGAACCTGAATGGGAGCTTTGTGAACCTAAATTTCTGAATAAATAGTGAACGAGAGAGAGAAGACTTTTTGACAGCAAGGTGATCAGACAAATCAACATCAAGGAGCAGAAGGCATTTGACATCAAGAAGAGGATATCAAGAAGGCACAAGGTTACTGGCCAGCTGCAGAGAGATTAAAGAATTTTGAGGTTTAAGTGAAAATTTTCCTGTGGTTTGACAACAGAGAACAAAAAGAATTCCAAGACATTTTCCAAAGCACAAACTGTAAATTTAAAAGGGACTTTTGTAAAATTACTCTGTCTCAGAAATGCTTGTGGGGCAAGTAAAAGTAGATATTTTCATTTTTCTGAAAGGTGGTTGGACCTTTGTTTGCCTTCCTTCTTGTTTTATCTTTTTGTCGTTTTCAAAACCCTTGTCTTTTCTCAAACTGTAATTTTTTTCAATTTTTCAATGGTAATCCTTTTTAACAGAAGTTGTTATCCTGCCTTAATAGGTGCACAAAAGGAAAATTTTGTGCAAACTTTGTACCTTTTTTGTACTTGTGTAATAAATGATTTTTTCTTTAAAATTTGATGAAGTGGTTGAGTCTTATTTTGTCATTTTGCAGCTATTATGACTTGCTATTCCTACTAAGTTTATGTGTTTGGCACAAGAACTTATATTGAGTAGGGAATAAAATTTTTATACCATAGAAGGAAAGTAATATTGTGCACATGGTGGGATTTTCGGAGTAGTATTCATTTAGAGTTCTTAAACTCCAATGAAACACTAAATGCGCATTTATACATTTAGTAGCTGCAACATGGCCATAAAAGTTTTATTGAGAAGTGACCAGTGCTCATCAATAGGAAAATATTGTTCTCCATGATAATACAAGGTCACATACAGCAAGAATAACACAGAAAAGAAATTTGGAACTTGGTTGGTCTGTACTTCTGCACCCACTATATTTACCTGATCTTACACCAACTGATTATTACCTTTTTCAATTGCTGCTAAATGATGGAGTAAACTTTATCTAATGAAAAGCAGATTCAAGAGTTTTATCAAAACCTGTGGAATTTTACACAAAAGATATCAAAGAGCTGCAATAAGTCATTGCAAATAAGGGTTAATATATAATTGAATAAACTGTAATTGAACTTTATTTTTCAAAGAATAAATTTAATAAACCAGGACAGAAATTATTTATACTTATCCTGTAACAGGGCAATGACCATAAAATCAACTAATAAGTAGAAATTTAAAAATGGCATGAGGATTTAAATAAACAGAAAATTAAAACATAATTTGGAAAATTCAACTCTGGCTTCAGGAGGGTATGAACCATGGACCAGTAATTAGAAGAAGGAATTGAGAAGTTATGTTGATCGTTGATAAAGTAAGATTAATGTATTTTCAAGTACAGGTATCAGTGCAAAATGCCTTTTTAGCCTGAACAGGGTTAGTATACTGATTGTTGGAATTTAATTTGAGAACAACAATTTCACAAGTTTACATTCTTGCTATTTTTTCTATCCTCACTCCAACCTCTTTTTTTAATTTCAAAACCGGCTCCCAAGACTTTAATTCTTATCAAAGATAAGAATATATTTTCTAAGGAGAGCTGGAGAATAAAAAGGAATTCCACCACCATTATTCTTTCCACGGTGACATAAAGTCTGGAAGAAACCTCACAGCTTCTTCACTTCAACCTGTTTTCAGTACCTTTGAAACCGGCTCCCAGGGCCCTGATTCTTATCAGAGATAAGAATGTGTTTTCTGACCAATAGAGGGGCCAAGAAATTTGTACAACAATTTTGGAGGGAAAAGTCCCTGATCCATCGGAGCCTACCAAAACTCCATAAATTTAGAGAATCTTCCCTATTTCGACAGTGAGATTTCTGCCCACTGTCTGTGACGTTGACGTTAGGAAGCTCCAGCACCTCTTTCACCAAAGAAGAACTACTAAAAATGGCTGTCAAAAACGAATGTCGGTCCACTATTCAAGACCAATCCAAAGCAGCATCTGTTCACCACTCCTTCTGACAAGCCCACTGGACTTCTGTCGTCGACTAAAAAAACTCACTCAGCTGCAGGATTCCTTCATCTGTGAACAAATTTCCAACTTTACAAGAACTGTGAGTGTATCTATCTGAACCTTAACAATAATATCTAATCGCTTAAAGAACTCTTTAGGTGCTCAGAGAAATATTTTGAGCCTTTCCAAATTGAGAACATTTCACATTACTTTTCATCTTAGCAAACAAGGAATTTTAACACAAGAACTTTAACACTCATACAAGTTGAGAAAAATTAAGTTGTAAAAACATAAAAATATTTCATATTTTTATATTTAAAACCCTTTCTCGCTTTTTCTTTATTGTGGTTTGATTCAAATCTGCAACACATGTACTAAAGAAAATTAGCATATATATATTGATCTATTTGGTACGTCGCCAGATATTTTTCAGACTAACTACTGGATACACAAAAGTAATTATCACCTGATGTTTAAGGAGCCATTAACTAAATAGTCCCTTCCTATTGCATTAAAAGTTAAAATGAGTGAAAAAGACAATCTGTACAGCAAAGACTGAAATTCCATGCTATCGCTGTTAAACTCTACACAAAAAATGATCTTGGCTCATATTTTGCATTTGTGGGTATACAAAGTAAATATGATAGATTCCTTTAAGTATTGTATAAGGCCTATGATAAGTTGAGATAGAGGTCCCAGAAAATTCTTAATAGTTCAGATTGAATTTTAACTATATAAAGAGACTAATTTACACTATTTACATTGTTCATACTGTTATCTTCATTTTTATTGTTATATTCAAGATGTTTCATCTGTTGTATACTCTGGCCTACTTCAGGTGATATATGTTGGAATTTCGAACTAAACACTTTATTCAGTCCACTGGGGTAAATTGTTCTAGTTCCATGTGTCATGCTTTTTCTGGATATCTAGGCCACAAAAATCTCCTAAGCCAGTCAAGCATAGAAATGAAAAGAATATATGAATCAGTAATACAGAGAGTTAGAGAAAAACAACAATAACAAAATTGTAATATGAGTTCTGGTAAAAAATGTTTACTGAGACATTAAGTTTATAAGTCCCAAAAATCCATTCACTGATGTTCCCAAGGACACATGGCCTAGTTGACCTAAATAAGCAAAAGCCATATTTTTTATCTGAAAGAAGACCCTTTGAGGTGAGTTGCTTAACCAATCCATAGTTGATTAGAGTCTTCCAAGTACCTTCCAAAAAAGATGATGTTTGTAATACGAAAATCTTGTTCAAATGATAAGTCATATATCTTGTATAATCATTAACAGTAATAATATTATAGTTTAAATTCACTCAAGGAGAAAGCAGAATATATTTTATGTCTCTTGTAAATTTTATGTCACTTTGTAATTTATATTGTTCCCTAAAACCTTTCAATATTTTTCCTATTATTCTTCTTTATCAATAAAAAAAGACAAAATATAATCTAACAACAAAGGATGATTATGATTTCGGAAGTAATTTTTAATCTTGTCAATATCAAATAATTTGTTTATCATTTATATAATCTGTACAGTTTTTAAAGAGGATCTATTTTGCTCTTCTTTTTAGATTAATTTTTTTTTAATTTAGAAACTTAAATTTGTCACTAACACTTTTTATTAGTTCATTATGATATGTTTGGATAAATTGACAAAATCCATTAATAAAATAACAATTAATTAATAAAATAACAAATATCCCCCATATATGGTGGATATTTGTTAAGTCATCTAGGTCAGTTCAGAATTGACATGCATGACTTAACAAAGGAATTGATAACTATTTCTGAACAATGGACACCACAATCCCTTATCTAATAAAATCTGAATGTAGTCACAACAGTTGAATTATTGTTTCTTTTAGCAAATGAATTAGATTAAAATGTTGACTTGCTAATAATAAATTGTTTTTACACCTTAATTAAGTTTTACACCTTAAGTTTTCAATAATCAGCTCTTCTCCCTTTATTTTTCAGAACAGTATTCTGAGAAATAAATTTAACATAACATAAGCCATTATCAAAGATGGCAATTACTGTACAATATATTAAGCAATCTGGCATCTTGTCTACAGTCACTTTCTCACAGATGCGTCGTCGCCTCCCTCTGTCTGTTCTACAAATGCTTTCATGGAAATTGCTCCGAGGAGCTGCATTCGCTGGTTCCCAGACATCATGAGTTCAAGCGCCCTACGAGGATGGCATCCCGCTCTCACCCTTCACTGTCAAAACTCCTAAATGTAGCCGTCTCTTCTACTTCAATAGCTTCATGTCTCGCACCTCTTGCCTGTGGAACTCCTTTCCCTATTCCAGTTTCCCTGAGAGCTATAATCTCCAGCTATACAAATGTAATGTCACTCGATATCTCCAGTTGCCTTGATCTATCCACTACCCTCCTCCTCATCCTTTCTTCTATCACTCCTATCTGATCTTGCTCTAAATTTTCTGTAACCCCTTGCGTCCTAGTGGCTTCCCGCCTTGCTTGGGGTGAAATGTTTAAAAAAAAAAAAAAAATATATACGGACAAGACAGTGATGATAGTCTGTTTCTGTTTACATGGATGATTTCCAAACAACGATAAACATGTGTATATAAGACGCTGGAAGTGAAAATCGCACTGCAGCTCATGATGTCACACATGACCACGCGAGAGTGAATTCGAGAAGTATTAAGTATGGGAAGCTGTTGGTATAAACCAATGGCTTCTGTTACCAATTATAGACATTTAAGAATATTTGTGGAGATTTCATAGTTTATTTTGTTTAGGTTAGGTTTCAAATGTTTTATGTATATAGCTTCAAGAATTTTTAGTTTTTGTTTATTGTTTTCATGTTTAAGAATAATTGTATTTTCAACAAGGATTTTACGGAATTGTGTGTGCGGCCAGGCATGTTGTTTTAAATGCCTAAAAATGTTAGAGTTTTCATTCAAATGTAGTGTCAAGCATCGTGAAAGCGAAAAACAGAAAACATGTAAACAAAAACAGACTATCATCACTGTCTTGTCCGTGTATTGCTTAATATATTGTACAGTAATTGTCATCTTTGATAATGGCTTATGTAAGCCAAAAGCTTAGATTGGATTAAAAAATATAGATCAATATTGTGATTTTCTTTCTTCATTTAATGATAATGTTAAGCTTATCGGACGTTATGAAAAGAATTTACATAATATAAATAGACAATACTTGTCTATATTATTTAATGAAACATGTATGAATATATATATATATAAGATAAAGGATTAGGTTGGAAAACACCAAAAATAACAGTCACTGCCCATCATCTAAGGCAATACAAGCTGGCTGCAAAGTGGTGACGACAACAGCATAGTGTGGCCTCAGAGTTGTCCACAGGAAGTACTTGCAAGGACACCAATCCATGTGTGACACTGTACTGCAAGAGCTCTGATATGTGATTGTTCGCCAAATCAGTCTCTCTTCAAAAGAGTTTGGGCGCCTTGCTACCATTCAGGACACAGCAACCAGAAAACTGCCATTGTCAGTACTCTCAATATGAAGAATCATAGACACAAACCAGTCATATCACCAAAAGTCAAGACATTTACTCTTATTAAGGCCTCAGTGTGAATTGGAATCCTGATCCTAAACACGAAACAAGGGATAAACCTCTACTCCTGTTTAAATGACCGAGGAGGAGTGTGAACCAAGTGATAGGCGAATCTATCTATTCCTATTTAAAAAAATAAAAATAAATAAAATCTCACCGAGTAGGCATAGGTGATCCTTTTGAACACTTGAATTATCATCCTATTAGTCTTTTACTACTTTTTAGCAAAATACTAGAATCTTGTTCTCTTATTGTTCTTTCTCCTAATTAGTGTCTTTTTTTCATTTTCTTTCATTCTCAGTAACCCCTTGCATCTTAGTAGCATTGTCATCTTACTTTTATATATATATATATATATATATATATATATATATACTGTTATTATAACAGTAACAAATAATATATGTATGTGTATATTTATATATATATATATATATATATATATATATATAAACACACTGTTATTATAACAGTAACAAATAATATATGTATGTGCATATACACATATGTATGGTGGAAAGTCAACTTGTGTCCAAGTACAACAGTGTCTATGACTTTATTGTTGATTTCCTTGCTGCTGCTGATGTCTCTGGTGACCCGTTAGAATAGCAAGTGACCTACACTTTAAACCAAAAATTTTGCAAACAAGCTTACCACTTGTTATATGGTGCTGTGACTTGTAATGCTGGATAAGTCCACTCACTAACCTGCACACTTTGTTGCATAGATTGTAAGTGAAATCAGGCTGGATATTATTGTGATAGATTGTGTTGTTGTAGCAACGTTTGTGACTAAACAAGTCAGCATTTGACAGGAATATACATCCAAATTCTGCACAAGTGAGAGTCTCTTTAACTGGGTGAGGGTTTGCAATCACTTTGTAGCAAGCAGGCCATTTTAGCTCTGTGCATTCAATCCCACCTTTCTCAGAGCCATTAATACCAATCGTCATCAATGTTTTCCAAGGAAACCTTTCAAATACAACATCTTTCTAAATGCCAGTGTCTATATTAACCTTCTTAAGTGTATCTTTGAGGCAGTCTTTGCAATACATGTGCAGCTTGCACTGTGGATGTTTGTCATGCACTAGTTCACCATACAGTGCTTGTTTTGGAGGTTAGCTGTCATCTAAGCATACTAAGTAACCAAGTATTTTCAGCCTCTGCTTCATAAATATAGACTCAATGCTCAAAACGTTTTGCTAGTTGCATCACAATGGTATTGGATATTCTTGATCTGCACAATATTTTCAGTATCTGACACTAGTATTTTTGGTGGATTTTTTCCAGATACTGTATATACCTGCTATAGGTTGTCTAGGTCTCACAATCATGCAAGAGATTACAAGATACATGCTTGGTAGACACTAACCATAGTAGTTGTACTGGTATTTGATTGTGACCATAACCATATTTCAAATTTACCATCATATCATAAGCATTTGAAAGCCTGTAGGAAATTTTCTTTTCAAGGGTGTTTAATTTGGATAGCATACTGCCAAGGTAAATGAAAGTTTCTAGAACTTCCTCTTTTATATCAGATTATAATGGGTGTATAAGTTTTTAGAGGAACCAACTGATGCATTACTACTGACTTTTTAAGATTAATTGTAAACCCAAATTCATTACAATCTACAGTGAAGCAGTCCATCAGAATTTGAAAAATCTTCCTCTGTGTGCATGACAATCTCAGTCATCAGCATAGAGTAGTATAAAAATTTTATTTTTATTATTTGTAAAAAAATATTAAAGATCTATGTATAATTGTCTAGGTTGTCTTTTTAATGCCTGTTTTGAGAAAGGTGTATTCTTCTGAAGGTCAGATAGTTTGTGTATTAAAATTTGTGCAAATTTTATGCCCTTTTAAGCTCAAGCAGTCATACTGCCAAAATTGTTTTATGTGTTTCGGATTCATTTTTTTGACTTCTTGGAGAGGTTTTTTATATATACAGTGTAACCTGGGTATAAGAGAGTTGTCGGGACCGGAGAAGAAGTCTCTTATATCCGGGTTTCTCTTATATCCGGGTTTGGTCTAATTTATATGCATTAACACAGGCTCTAATTTGGGACCAGAGAAAATCTCTCTTATATCCGGGTTTCTCTTATATCCGGGTCTCTTATATCCGGGTTACACTGTATATCGGCCAATGAGAAACAAGTTTTCTGGCCCTTGTGAAATTTTGGCTGGAGCCGATATGATGGTCACTCTTTCAATAAAAAGTACTGCTATCAGAAGATGAGGGGAAGAACAGAGAGAAGAAAAAGAATGTGCTGTCAACAAGATAGGAATGAGTATTAGCATCTGCACTTCAAAGGATGGTCAAACCGGAGGTCATAAATCAGAGCTGATAGATTTGAGGCAGATCTCTACTCCAAAACTTAAATTCCTTACGAGCATCCCTGAGAATACTTCACACCAAAGATACAAGTGAATTCTGTGGCAATATTCTAAGAGCCCTGGAGAAAACAGGTTGAAAACACAAAACAAAACCTCCTTCGAGTTTGTGTAAACTGTTAAGAAGAGAGGTCAGTGCTATTTGAAAAATTTCTGCTTTGTGCCATTTTGTTATTCCTTTCTTCAAGTTTTTCCCATTTTTTTCTATTTTTGAAGGGATTAATTTTTTTGTATATGAATAAGTTTTGTTTCTGGCACAAGTGTGACACTATTTGGTGCTAATAAATGGAAAGGAAGAGTTAATGAATAGAACGATGGACAGACTGAAAGAAAGAATGAAGATTTCTCTTTTCAAAAAAAAAGAAGCTTAATTCTCTAAAAACCAGAAGAATTACTTAAGGAAAGGCGATATTAGCACAAAAAATCATGTGGCAGACTTTAAGCTGACAGCTGACTGAGCTCCAAACTACTGGTTATGAAAACACAAATAAATAGGATGGATAAGATTTGATCTGTAACTAAATCTTGAGAACAGAGTTTCCTTGTGGTTGGAACGCAATGACCCTGACAGGGTTGGGGGAATGGCTGATCAGAGAGTCATCTATTAAATATCTGATTTTGAACAAGGCCAGGATGGGAAAATTTTGCTTACATAAAATTTGAAATGATAATTCTTTTTAATTAATGACCTTAAATTAAGCCACATCAGGCAGTCAAAAGCCATTGATTGAAAAGTAACATAGGTAGCGGGTGCAGGTGAAATATCAAAAAAGGAGGAGGAATTGTCCATACTCATTCGGAAGTATTGGTGTGAGATGCCAATAAGAGAAGGAAGGAGTTATCAGGGCAGATCGATACCTGTGATCACTTACCTATAGGAAAAGAGGATCTGCTGATTTGGAAATGTAATTCATTTTCAGTAGCCAGACATGCTCCACATTGATTTTAGGTGAATGTCAGTAAATACAAAGAATCGAAGTGGCCAAAAAGCAGTTGTTCCAGACGCCGGACAAGAGACAACTTCATGTGACTTTCTGTCTAAAGAGAACCTTCTACATAAGCCTTGTGCCAAATGTAACCAATCCAGCCAAAGTCTCACATTCAACTTACAAAGCAGGTTGGGTCAATAATTGTCTGCATGAGAAACTGATAAATTCTAACGGCAAAATTAACCAAGCAGTGTACAAAAGAACGTATATAAAAGCATTTTATTCAAGTTATTTTTTTTCATGCATCGTCATTCTACCTGTACCAACCCAATACGATGATTCCCGATAACAATTTGATCTTTGTCAGCCTTATGATCAAAACTAAACACAAGATAGGATAAGGCAAGGTTTGGGTTGAAGCGATCATCTCATTCGACAGAACATGAAGGCGACACAAGGACTTGGAGTTGGTAGGGAAAGTAAAAAATTTTTTATAGTAAATTACAAATCAGGCATTAAAGTTTTAGTAGCACCAATAAATTGACAGATAAGTTCCAGATATTCTGTAGTGGACATAAATATCAACACCACTTTCAGCAAAAGCTCTGATTAGAATAACTGCAAAGAAAATAACAAGAGGTTTGGATTCTAAGTGATCTCTCTGTTTCATACTAGTTTTGATTGAACCTGGCTCTAACAACTCCCCATATACACATACCCATACCTTAGTATTACCATTTAAAGAACAAATTAACTCTGTGAATTTCTCTAGACTGACTAGCTCCTGAATGAGACTGCATAGAGCTTGCTAATTGACTGTGTCAAAAGCTTTCATGAGATCAATAAGATTGGTTGTTCTTTGTGTTCTGAACCTGCCTATCAGTAAAGATCATATCTGCTGTACTGTGACTTGGGTGAAAACCGCATTGAGACTCAGGTAGTATTTTGGTGCCATGTACATCAGCAGTCAATTAAGAAGTATTCTTGTAAATATTTTTCCAACATCTGACAAAAGAAAAATCCAATGAAAGTTATTACAGATATCCTTAAAATCCCTCTCAAACAGAGATGAGAATTGCATCTCTCTACTCTTAGCGGCTTCATCTATCACCTGCAATCCTTAGATAATGCAAGAAAGCAGTTACAAAACCAGTTCAGTAACAATATCACTTCTAACAGGAGCTTTCGCAGTGTTTATAAAGATTACTGCAACCTCACTCTCACGAGGAGTAGAAGGAAGAATGAGTTTATGAATCACAGGAGCTTATTCTCGTCCTGCAATCATATCAGGATGTACAACCAAATGACAGTTGAGAACTTTAGAAAAATATTCTTGCCATCTTGCTGTTGGTTTCAATACGTTTATGCAACAGTGTTGTTTTATTGTTTTAACCTGCAGCTAGAGGGTGGGGGAAGAGAGTGTTGCGGAACCTATGCTGAGTAAGAAGATGTATCAGAAGGTGATTTTTTGTGAAGGCCAAGAATGTGCGTGATCGTAATGCATTTATCCACAACAAATAAATCAAACAAAAATATAAAGACAATTCAACTTACTGAAAACGTCATTAGAGATTTCAACAATAACGTGAATTTATATATATATATATATATTGGACATACACAAAGTGATAATAAGTTGCTTGTTAAATGTGGTAAGTGAGATAAGGTTACAAAGATTGTCCATGCACAAATTTAGTGAGTAAAGGTTGATAGTTTAAGTTTGTTTGTGGAATTAAAATAGTTTGATATCCGCAAGGAAAATTGTCAATTGTGTAAGTTCAAGTGATAGTGTGTATGCGTGTGACAACTGTTAGTGTTGATTTAAGTTATGAAGAGTTGTTCGCCTTTAACTGATAGGATAAAATTGATTGAATGTACAATTACTGTTTTGTAGTGATAATGTCACTTTTTAGTAAATTGTAAGTTAAGTTTCTTCACGCGGCAATAATTGTGCGAGTTGTGATGAGTTGTTGAGAGATTGGTAGTGGTTATTGAGTCAGTGTGTTGGCATGTGGGGGGTCTGCTGGTATCTCTTGAAACTCAGTGTCTGACTGACTTGAATTAAGTCAAGCAATTCTTTTTATAGATTTTCGAGTTTTCAAATAGGCTCCAAAGACCTGTACAGGAAAAAAAATGGTTTGTCTCAACTTTGCTACATTTTAGTGTCCTTTTAACCAATGGGGGATTGAGTTTGGAAAAGTAAAGTGATGATTGGTTAAAGGTTTATTTGGGGAAGAGTGCATCTCGTAGAGGGTGACAGGCAAATGTGGAGGATTCCATAAGAGAACATCACTTCTCTTAACCCAAACAGTTAAAAATGCTGATAAGAGATCAAAATATATAAAAGATCTTAAAATGATTTACAATACAATCTTCAAATAATAGAAAAAAATTCATGTGAAGGTAATATAAAACCTTTAAATAAGGTTGAAAATACTCATTAAAAAAGTGCTCTCACCTAATTGAAAAATAAAAAAAAAAAACAGAAGCGGGCTTTGGCAAATCAAATTGTGTCCCTTGGACTTTTAATAATTTTTTTTCTTTTTTAGAACACTGCTTTATTCACAGTTTTCACTTCTTTTTTCTATGACTGCCAAGAATAGCTTTTCCTTTTAGAATTTTATTTGTATACAAAATTTTCTTGTCCCTTTGTCAAAAATTATTATATTATCTAGTTAAAATTCTTATTACCTTCTGGTCAAAAATTATATAATTTTTGGCCTTCTGAATTAGCTACTTACCAGTCTTTTTATATCTCCTCGAAATAGGCTCAGACAGGTCTCAATCTTTAAATTTACATGGGTGGATGCCACACTTTTGAAAAGTACAAGGAGTATATATTTTTAAATAAATTTTAAAACAGTCCAGCTTGACTGAATTATTTTTGAGCCATTTCTAAATTTAGAAATTTTAACAGACAAATGCCATTTTTATAAACAATCTGGCTTTCTTTTAAATACACTTCTCCCAAAAGTAAGTGTACTATTACAATATTTATCATCATCATCATCATCATCATCATCATCTCCTCCTCCTCCTTGACTTTTGTAATCATAGTGGGGATCCAAATACAGAATCCATATTGAATCTCCACATTGGTCTATCAATGGCAGCTATCATCCTGGCATAGCCATACTTGTCCATTGTTTGACATTGCCCAACCAGTTTTTGCATTGGCATCCTCTCCTACATCCACCTTGCATGATGGTCTTGCACAGGCTGTCATGCCTTATAATGTGTCCAAACCATACCATTTTTCAAAATTTGACAGTGGCAAGAAGGGTTCCTGAATAATAATACCATAGAGAAAATATTAAATTAATTTTCTTTATGTAACAAATAATAATTTTTAAATAAATTTTGCAGTCTAAAAATAGAATCAAAGTAAAAAATCTTCAGAAGAAACGCCTGTTAGAAATTAGACATAACAAGCCATTAAAATGAACTTTAAAATTACATTTTGGTTACATTTTTGTATAAGAAGTGTGGTAAAAATTAAACATATTTTTTTTCATTTGTTAGAAACAAAAATACAAATTACATAAAACTAAATAAGGTTGATCATCAGTATATTTGCTTTTATGAATAAAAATTTCATAGAGTAAAATATTAAATTCACTTTAAGTGAATGTTAAATTAACTTGAAAGTAACAAAACCACATTTTGTAAATTACATTTTTTAATAAATTTTGAATAAATCAATGACATGCAAACTACGAAATTTTTTCATCAACCTTTTAAAAACAAATAAAAGTAATTTATTAAGGATTATTTTTAATACATGACTATTTTTAATTTAAAAACTTATTGGAAATTATATGCAATTCCGCTCAAATATTCAATTGGAGATTGTTGAGAAAAAAGAAGAAACAATCTGCAAAATTCTTTCATCTGCCTTCATAGACTTCTTCAATGTAAGGGGGGGGGATGACCTTCAATTAATTTCTCAAAAAATGCATCTTGGTTTGTTTGCACCTTTTGCAGCCTCATAATTTTGAAGTGCTCCATCCCCATCTCAGCTAAACTTTCAAAATCTCTATGACTCAAAGCCAATCTAAGAGATGTGCATACTATGACAGCCAACACTGGTCTGAAGCTATGAATTCAATGCCAGTATTGAGGTGTCCTCATGCTGAGTAGGCTGGTAGTGAGTTGTCCTGGAGTTGAGTTGTCATGGAGATGATTTGGTCAGTGTTGAGTCAGTGATGATGAAATGTCACATGTTGGTTGAAAGGGCTTCTTAGTACACAAAAGTAGTACTTTTCGCATTGAGTGTCATTATGAAAAATTTGCATGGGATTCCAACTCTACAAGAACCATCATGATAAAAGCATCAAGAAAATAAGTTGAAGTTTTTGATTTTGAGAGATTATTTTTATGATTTTTTGAAGATCTTATTAAATCTGAGAATTGAAGTCAAAGGTCAAGGTCAGGAATTATTATCCTAGGAATGTACTCATCCTCCTTTTTGTCTATTCCAGTTAAGATAGTTGCTTCAGCATATAGGAGAATTTGTTTGAAATCTAGGCAAAGTCCACTGCATAATTTTGGAGGGTTGAGATTTCTGAAAAATATGATGGTTATTCTAATTTGTAATTTGTTGGAAGGAACATTAGACAGCTCCACTGAGTTGAGGAACCGAAATTCTGAATAGATTCAAAGGGTGTTCAGAACTGTATCAACTTGTACAGCTGAATCTCACTAAAAATCAGTTGCAACAGAGCTGAGTTTATTTCTTCAATCATAATCATTTTGAAGAATGATGTTGTTATAATGAGCATTTGGTTGTGAAAGAAAGGAACAAACAAGGATTAAATTGTTAACAAGTGTGTATTCATTAAAATTTGGAATATATACATAGTTGTTTGAAATTTGGCAAAATTGTTCATGTGTGGTTCTTCAGTTGCTGTTGATAAGCAAAGCAATTAGATGTAAAGGTGTTGTCAGTAGGGCCATGAATTGACCAATTTCTTGGGTTGGTTGGTTGAGGTCACAGTTGGGGTCAGAGGATAGGTCTGGAGCAGATTAGCCATTGGTGGAGTTTGACATACACACCTTTCTTCATGGTTGAAATCGACAACTGTGAGGTGTTTGATGGTTTGGCAGTCATGTTATGCTGAGATGTTGAAACCAAAGTGCCTGGTAAGGTTGGTTGGTGGGTTAGTGGATTCATGTCGGGGTGATGGGTTGATTCATTGTGAGGTGAATTTGTGGGTTGGTTACCAGGGTTATGGCAGTGGTGATGAGGGAGGTTGGGAGCGGATAGTAAAGATTGATGAGTGAAATGTCTCTGTTAGATCCTGGTTGAATGTGGCATCAATGAAATGGATGATGGTGGTGATGACAAGGCAGGCCTGGAGCTAAATTGTGGTGATGTTGAGATGCTAGAAATCACTGTGGTTGGTATAAGTTGCATTCTGCATGTGAATAGTCAGGTGAGATTTGTAAAGCTTGGGCTTTATCATGGTGGTGATGAATGAGGCAATCATAACAGTAATGGCAGTGGTATGCCTGCATGCTGACAGGTGGCCTGTTGACCCACTACTGTGTTTGTTGTTATGAGGGTCATTGGCTATTGGATCTTACTGCAGTGTTTATATATATATATATATATATATATATATATATATATATATATATAGGGGAGGGTGTCTTTATATAAATATTTGTATTTTTACACATGCTTGTGTATGAGACAAAATACATGCTGTGCTCCTTGATGACTTTTTATATGAAAATTTTTCATTTTAATTCAATTAACATCTGTAATTTTTGCTTATTATAAAATGCACATTTACACTGATTTTCACAAATTCATAATTTATAACTAAGTCATATAACTTAACTAAGTGATGATCTTGTAAGATTTGAAGTTCATTTTTTTCCTGATATTGAAGCAAAATAAATTATTAAAAATTATCTTATTATGAAGTTTAAAATGATCATTAGTGAAAAATGATAATTTATATTTTTAGTTTAAAGATAGCAAATCAGTTATACTCTTTGGCTAGTTTAAAATATGAGAAGGATAAAACCTTTGGTAATGTTTAACATTTGTGCCTGTAAAAAAGTGGTGTGTTAAAGGATGGTTGTTCCCTTGACACCCCTATTACTGTATACACATTTGGCTCCCTCGCCAATGTTTATTTACTAGATTATGAAAATATGTGAACCAAGAACAATGCAATAATTATTATTTACCTTTCATAAAGATTTATTTATCATTTTATAAAGAAAGAAACTTAAAAAGAAATTTTTTATTAAAAAATTTATAAAAAATTACAAAATTATCAAAATATATAAACCAACTACAATGCGATACTTATTATTTGCCATTTTATAAATAACTAGCAGTAGAGCCCAGCGTTGCCTGGGGATATAACAGTAAGAGATAGATCAAGTATCGACCATCATAAAGACTGAAAAATAAAATTGACAAAGATTATTGTTTAAGGTTGACGGACACGCATGTCATAATTAGTTTTTTTTTTTTTCTTTTTTTTACGAATTGGTCAAACTCAAACAAAAACATTGTTTTCAATCGCTATGAGTCTACCGATTGAATAGAATTTTATTATAAACAATTGTCTTGTAAATGGAATTTTTAAAGCATTCTGAATGTAAAAATAAAGAAAAAAGTGTGCAAGACAATAAGAAACACTACCTGCCAAAAAAAAAAAGTGAAGTTTTGTTGAAATTGGTTGAAAAATGTAGGAAATCCGATCCCATATATAAATGAACACACACACACAAACACACACACACACACACACACAACCTGGGTTTTATAATAAGTATAACTTGATATGAGTTGTCCCCCTTCCATTCCGGTGACAGAATCGTGTTTTCAAATTGATTTCGTGCAAAAACAATTGTGTTTTTTCCAATTTTTGGCACTGTCAGAACCACCGCAAGGTAATTTTACAGTCCTGTAAAGTTTTGTTGAAATCGGTTGAAAAATGTAGGAAATCCGATCCAATATATAAACGTACAGACACACACACACACACACAATCTGGGTTTTATAATAAGTAAGATTAGGAAAACAAGTTTTTTATTCAATATGATAAATAAATAGTGTTTAATATTGTGGGTTATCCCACTTGACTTTTCAAAAAAAAAAAAGTCACTAGTGGGTGCTCCTTAAGCTTATAAATAGGCAATAATATTTTTACTCATTTTTCTTTTACATTTTCACAACTCTGGCTATAAGATGTAGTTTCACCTGGGAAAAAAAAAGTGTCCCCCACTGGAGCACATTCATTTTCAATGTCTTACTTTTCTCTCTTGAATTTTCTACTCTTTCATACACGTTTTCATCATATAGGACTACACAAATTTCATACACAAAAAACACACATTCTCTAATTTAAATGTTTTATGAAACTAGTTCATCCTTTATTGCAACTGTAATTCTTTTGTTAATACATGCATTGTTATTTGTTTTATATTGTTTTGTGTTACTCAAGTTATTACATAGACTCACATCCGAGTCTGCAATAATTATTACAGGAAAAATATTACCAGAAGACATGTGTTTTCTGCATAAATACAATAAGCATTTCCGTTACAATATTTTTGTTGTCAATTCTTATATGTTTGGGTTTTATTAACATTCAAATCATTGCTTTTTTAAAACAATAATTATTGCTGAGGGAGTGAAATGAGTTTACAGTAATAGCTGTGTCAAGGAAAAAGTTGTCCTTTTGACACATCATCATTTTTTGCAGGCATGAAAGTTACACATTACCAAAACTTTTATCAGTATCTTCATCTATGAATTATAAATATTGTTTCCAGTTTATTGGAAGGGATGAAGAAAATGTACTTACTATGCTCCGTCATTCTTTAATGGGTGAATAACTTTGTTTAACCACAAAAATAGAAAAGGAATCAAAATAAAATAATAAGAAAAAAATTTCACACTCTTTTAATATTATAGGAGATAATTAATAATGGATAAGTTTTTCTTTCTTATTTACTTATCTCTTAGTTAACAGGCTTAAATATAATTCACCAGGTTTAAGAAAGTAACAAAAGTTCATAATGTTTTTCTATAGGAGGCATTTGAACATAACATTTTGTTTCACATGTGACTGTAATTTACAACATAAATTCATACTCTGAAAAGTGACATTTCTAAATGATCTGTGTGTGGATTGTAAATTTTAAATGTTGTTTAGTTAAAAGTGAAAATGGAGAAAAATTAGAGGCACTTTTATAATTTGATATGCTTTGTTATCTGGAAAGAAAAAAAAACACTGTACAAACAGCAAAAAAAGATATGTGCCATTTGTGGAGATGGTGCCATAGCAGTGAGTACTGTTCATAAGTAGTTTGCTAGGTTCAGAAATGGGAATTTTGATCTAGAAAACCAAGAATGTTCTAGCAGGTTTTCAGTCATTAAAGAAAATGATTAAAAAAATTCAGGTTACACAATACAGGACATTATAAAGATACTCAATATATCTCAGGTGAGTTTTGTAAGGTATTTAAAAACACCTGAGTATGTGAATTGCTATGCTATTTGGTTGCCTAACAATTTAATGGAAAAAAAGTTAAAAAATGCCCAAACTTTATTTTCTACACAATAACAGACAATATTACAAACATAGCAAAAAGATTCCACAATACAACACTGTTTAAATCAAAATGCCTATTGGTTAGAAATTAACATCACCATGTGAAATATTTGACCAAACAGAGAAAACTAAAATGCTATTTTTCTCGAGCCTACATTTTTAAAAAATTTCTTATAAAACCCACAAATTTTCAAAGAGCTATAACTGTCTCCCCACAGAGCATATTGAAAGAAACATGTATCAGTTACTTCAAATAAAATCTCTAACAGCAACAACAAAAAAGATAGTCAGTGAATCTCCACTAATGATAAAAGTCTTTTCTCAATCACAGATTTTTACTGTGGACCAACTATTTAAAAGTCCTTTCTAAACTATAGGTTTTTCTGTGACTCAACTACACAAAGACTTTAACTCAAATAAAGATATTTTTAATTATTTTTGACTTTTGAATTCATGTACATATGTTTGTAAATACAAATGATTTATTTAACATCCATACCCATGTTTTCTTTATTTTTATTTTATTATTGTTTGGAATTCAGGTGTTTGAATTTTTTAAATAAAAAAACCTGGATATCTGTAATTCCCACACTTTTTCACTATTTCTCAGCAAAAATTTGCCTGTTGTAACAATCTCTTTATGTCTTTTTAACTGGTAAAAGAAAGGAGTAGTTGTAAAATTAGTTAGAATTAATAATACACTGTATGAATAAATAGTTATTTACATTTTAGAATATTGTGCTCACTACAATAAAAATTGTAGACATGCAATTCAAATGAAGCAACCAATATTTACTAAAAGAATATAACAGAAAATGGAGAATGTATTTTGAATTGGAAAAAGTTTATCTAGTGTGGTGTTTATTTTACCAATACCTGACTACACCCAGAAAACACATTTAAACAGGTACCTGAACTGAAAGAGGAAAAATACTCTCACATGTTTTTTATGTTAATATATTCCTGTGTGTAAACAAAAGGCTTTCAAATTTTACCTGCTATGAATCATCTGTAAAAAAGTTTAATCTTGCTTTATTTATTCACTGAGGCCTTGTGCTATTTTGAAATAATAATAATAATTATAATAATCATGATAATCATAATCTTACTTATTATAAAATGCAGATTGTGTGTGTGTGTGTGTGTGTGTGTGTGTGTGTGTGTATGTTTATATATTGGATCAGATTTCCTATATTTTTCAACCGATTTCAACAAAACTTCACAGGACTACGTAAAATTACCTTGCGGTGGTTCTGACAGTGAAAACGTGTATGAAAGAGTAGAAAATTCAAGAGAGAAAAGTAAGACATTGAAAATGAATGTGCTTCAGTGGGGGACACTTTTTTTTTCCCAGGTGCAACTACATCTTATAGCCAGAGTTGTGAAAATGTAAAAGAAAAATGAGTAAAAATATTATTGCCTATTTATAAGCTTAAGGAGCACCCACTAGTGACTTTTTTTTTTTTAGAAAAGTCAAGTGGGATAACCCACAATATTAAACACTATTTATTTATCATATTGAATAAAAAACTTGTTTTTCTAATCTTACTTATTATAAAACGCAGATTGTGTGTGTGTGTGTGTGTGTGTGTGTGTGTGTGTGTCTGTACGTTTATATATTGGATCAGATTTCCTACATTTTTCAACTGATTTCAACAAAACTTCACAGGACTACGTAAAATTACCTTGCGGTGGTTCTGACAGTGCCAAAAATTGGAAAAACACAATTGTTTTTGCACGAAATCAATTTGAAAACACGATTAAGAGGCATCACTCGCCAAAATGAAAGGGGGACAACTCATATCAAGTTATACTTATTAAAAAAAACAGGTTGCTTGTGTGTGTGTGTGGGTGTTCATTTATATATGGGATTAGATTTCCAACATTTTTCAACCGATTTCAACAAAACTTCACTTTTTTTTTGGCAGGTAATGTTTCTTATTGTCTTGCACACTTTTTTCTTTATTTTTACATTCAGAATGGTTTAAAAATTCCATTTATGAGACAATTGTTTATAATAAAATTCTATTCAATCGGTAGACTCATAGCGATTGAAAACAATGTTTTTGTTTGAGTTTGGGCTTGACTGATTCGTAAAAAACAAAAACAAAAAAAAAACTAATTAAGACATGCGTGTCCATCAACCTTAAACAATAATCTTTATCAATTTTATTTTTCAGTCTTTATGATGGTCGATACTTGATCTATCTCTTACTGTTATATCGCCGGGCAACACCGCGCTATAGTGCTAGTAATGAATAGAAAAATAAAAACTAATTCAATTGCATAGATTTGGTAATGACAAGTACATAACGTGATCACAGACTTAAATTACAATTTTACATTTTTATTCTTAATTTAGTGCATTAAACAATTCAAATTGAACATCATTCAAAGGATAAAGAAATTTACACATGTTTATGTTTATGTTTATGTTTATTTATTTACACATATTTATGTTTATGAATGAAATAATAAGAAATTGTTTTATTTTTGTCTTAATTTAGCCAGTTAATTCTGTTTCAAATTTATTGTTATTAACATATAGTCAAACAGTGCTAGGCTGTGTAGTATATCTTGGAAATTTAACTACTTGATAACATAATTTTGATTTTTAGAAATCATATTTTAAACTAGCATTTTATTTTACCTAATATTTTGAAAACACTTTTAACAACATTATTATTCTTCCTAATATATTTGTAAAAAATGAAAAATAAATAATTATTTTTTAGCAAAATCTACAGAACAATCAATTTATAACTGTCACTTTGTTCATATTATTGTGAATAAAATTGTCACTGATGAATGTATATTTGTTATGATTATCTAGTAATTAAGATGTGTGTATAGCCTAGTAGTTATCAGCATGGAACATGGGATTGAATTGTGCAAGTTCATCTTTCAACTGAGGCCGTTGCATTCACTTTCACACAAATACTGTTGGAAAGGTATGAATTCATCTCTTCTCCCCTCAGCTAATAGTTAATAGCAGTGCAGAGTGAGTGCACTCTAGCCTTGGTTAGCAACCAGTTTAGGAGAAGGAGTAAATGTGTTGTTATGGTGAAAGGAAAATTGTAAGTACAATTTGGTCAATGAGTGAGACTAGCTAGTTTTGAGGTAAGACTAGAGAAGACCAGTCTTTTCCCATCCCCACCTTTTAGCCCTTGTGGCATAGATTTGTACTTTCATAGGGATGATGAGGATCAAAGTGTAAAAGACATTTGTATATAATAGAAAAAAAATTTATGTCATGGGTGTTGTTTCATAGCCCCCCCCCCCTTCCATGAGTTTGCAGTATTGTGGTGTACATCAGATGAATGGAGATGAATAGATTCTTGTGGTGTTTAAGTAAATTGTAATGAATAAATGGGTTGTGAATCAGATTAGCTAGGTTTAGGATAGTCACCTCACCCAATTTCACATTTGGCCTTGTGCCACAATTATATGCAATAAATAATGATCAAAGTGTTTTATCTGTTCCAGCTGGCCTATGGCTTCAGCCATCATCAGCTCCAGCTCACCATCACTCCAGCCAGCTGTTCTCACCAGCAGCAATAATATGAGATAAATTGTGCATTTCAGGATAACAATGTTCAACTGGCTACAAAACTGTCCTTTTCAGGACAACACTCTTCTCACCTTCTACATGAGCATGCAGAGATATTTTTTTGCCTATTGTATTGTAACCTTATTTTTGTTGATGTATTTTATTTAATGAAAATAAACTTGGCAATACTCAAGTTTTATTTGTTGTTGTCTTCTGTTATTAAACATCTGTTTGCAACAATGTGATATCTTGCAATGCACCAAGCTACAAAATTTGTATACTTATAGATGATATTATTTGATGATATCAGTATATCTTGGACAATTTATTGTATAGGTAATTACTAAGCTCAGATTTGTGTAGCACAAAAGACCTAGGAAGAAAAATGAAATGGTAAGTAGATTGTATTGCACCAATATTCCAGATGGGAAAAGCCTGACTGCCATGAACTTGACTTGAACCCCAACCTTAAAATATATAAAACTATTTCAATCAATAATTACTGTATAATTAGAGAAATGTAAGATTAAGTAAAATACAAAAATAACTTTTCTACTAAAATAATTGCTACTCTAAATGAATTTTCTAACTCAAGCAGAAATGTATGATAGTGAAATAATTTTAGTTTTTTCTGCAACAAAAGCTGCTTTAAATTTGATTACTGTTTTTTTTACAAAAGAATAAATTCCAAGCCTTTATTACTAATAGCAATTCTCTCTAAATCTTTAAGTTTTATTTGTTAAACTAACCAATGTATATGTTTTATTTTTCTTTTGTCCTTCAAATACTTCCAAGTCAGCTTTCTCTGGTGTTTTGGGTTAACTGGAGAAAAACAAATTTAAATATGATGTATCAATGATTAATATCATTTTAATTCTTTTTCATAAACTTTTTAATCTAATGAAGTTTTATTTAAAATGTTATATTTAAAAATGTTTATGGCTATGAACAACTGTAAAATATCCATGAGGGAAGTCATTTGTAATGACTGGAAGTATTGGTCTTACAAATGGAAAAAGAAATTGCTTATAAATAATCAAAATGTGACACTTGAATTCACTAGAGACTTTTTTTGTTCTTTTTTTTATATTTTTTTTGTTCTCTTTTTTTCTAATTTCATATAATATTTAAATTTTTTTAAAATTCTGACATCAAAATCTTTAACTTCTGAAGATAGTCACTTAATTTTACATGATAAGTACATATTTTGAACTTTCATGCAATCGAAATCAAAGAATAATTTCCGAATTATTAATTCACAAAAGAATGTCAATGCTTTATTTATGACTCAATTTCCTCTACTCTACTGATAATTCCCACAACTAAAAAAGAAGCAGAAAGACATTTTGGTCAATTCTGTTTAAGAACAACTGAGAGGGCCTCCTACAATACTTTGAGAATGTTAATTGCTAATATAATGGTCACTAAATAACCTGGTTACAATTAACTGTAATATAAGCAATGGTAGTAATAGTAGTGTTAGCAACATGGTAATGTCAAACTTAGTTGGTTGCTCTGGCATTTAGCCCAGCTTTTCATAGGCACGATACCTTATTATAGTTTAAATTTTCTAAAAAAAATTATGTTGAAATTATTTGAAAATGTGACTTTCAATCCAAATTATGAGCATTTATGCTACGTTCCGGATGTACACGTGATGAAATGGATAGCAGTTCAGAATGAGAAATCAGAGAGCTAAGTTTGAATTTCAGTCAAATTTGTTACATTCACTTATGCGCAAACACCCTTGGGGAAGTTTGGAATTCATCTCCGCCCCCCCAGCTATGGATTAACTAGTAAGACTTGTATCTGGAAAAATCACAGTTATTCCAAAAAAAATTTTAACATAATATTGACTTGCAAAAAAAAAAAAAAATTATTCTTACAATCTAATATATGTTTTCAGCTTTTAATGACCTACAAAGGGTTGATAAGCTGTAAAAAAAAAAAAATGAATCAATTTCCCTCCTGCTCACAGTCTCTCGCTTTCTCTCTTCTTATATATATATATATATATGAAAGTGGACATTGAGGTCAACACCCAATGGCATGATGATTGTGTTTAAGCATGAAATAGACTGTTGCCACTGGTGTTGATTTCAATATCCACTTTTATATTTACGTATGTTCTATTCCTGATATCAATCACTTTCTCATAAATATAGCATAGCTAAAAAAATATATTTTTATAATATATATATATATATATATATCTGCTAATAGCATGATAAAATACTTGTTTGGTTAATATTTATTGTGATGAAATAAAATTACTCACAATTTGATTTTCTCATACAAACATCATCGTCTCTTATCTTTGCCTATATGAAAAGAAAGTTCTTAATACCCGGTTGGTTTTGATTTTCTCTGACATTAAGAATTATTTGTTTATCTCCATTTCATCTTCAATTCACATTATTTATTTAAACAAACAGCATATAAAGATTGTTTGCATTGTAGCAGATCAACAAATTTTCCAAAATATTAACTATTGTGAATGTCAAGTGTATGTCAACTACATATTTTGTGTCATATAACTGGATAAACATGACTGCTAAAACCATGATTCATTCCAAATATTTACAATTAAGTTCTATGCTAACAGTTTCTTCTCTCGCACTTCTTGCTTCTCTTCCAGCTTCTTGCTTCCCAGTTAACTTTGATCTTAACAAATTTAAATGCAATATCAATCGTTATCTTCTGTCTTTTTAATTTCTGTTTTTTTTATTGTTCTCTCTCCTTAATAATGTTTATTTTGTGTCTTAATAGCTTTATTCTCTTGCTTTGGGTGAAATGATTAAAAAAAAAAGTGAAATATTGGACCAGTACTAAAGAAAGAAGTGGTTAAATTAATCTGTGGCTTGTCCCATAAATATAATAAAAGAAATTTATTTGAACTAATTTGAGATGAGAGTTGGTACCAGCCGCTAAAGCAAAGTGATAAAAATGACCAAATCAGACTGACTTGTAACAGTTCTTCTTGTAGCATTGTCTTTATTAGCTAAGCAACCAATCAAAAATATCATATTGATCTTGCGACTCCATCAAGTCAAGGCATAATTTAGAGTGAGGTTGGTGGTACAACACATTTTTAGAGTAAAATAAAACAAACATTTCAACTGCAGTTAAATCAGGCTTATTTGTTTCTTGCAAATTTGTGGTGGGAAAAAAAATTATCCTGTGCACCCCAACTGCAAGCAACAGCATGTTTAAAAGAGTGTTTTTTATTCCTTCATTGAACTATGATCAGATATCAGACAAAACACTGATTCAACTATTTCCTGTATTTTGCCAGAATTATACATTTTTTGCACTAGCTTTCATTGGTTACAGCTTTCATTAGTAGTTTCTAAACTTTTATTGGTTGTTGCTTTTGTGGACATCAACAAGTTTGTGGGTTTTGTGTGTATTTTTTAGGTGATGATGTGTGTTCAATATATAAACAAAGAAGATAGCAGAAGCATACAAAAATACTTATGTTTCTGCTACAGGAATTTATTCCTTTCATGTTGACTGTATTGAAATAAGGTTAAAAGGTCTCTTAAGTATGTCTATTTTCCTTTTGGTTCTGAAATGATTTATGGGAAGTAGATATATGAATGGGTAAATAGGGTCAAACTCAAATCAGCTTCACACTGAGTTGGGAAGACTGAACCTCTATTTCATGAGTAGGTCTGCTAAAACATGTCCGATGATGATGTTGATAAATGGAAAAAGTTCAGTCATCAATGGACCAGGGAACCTAACATTCCCCAGTGGGAATGCTATTACTGCGTGGTTCACATCTTGAAGCCAAGAGGAGAACGAGAAAGATTCTGTTCTTTCTTGGAAGTGGGAGACATAAAATCACACATGTGACCAGAAACACTTTTCTGGTTTCTTTTTAACTTGCATCATGAGAAAGTTATTTCATGGGTGACTTTTGCTGGAATTAATTTTGATTATTCCCAAATTTATTTCCAAGTTATAAAAATTTGTTGCAAAAATCATCATAAAAAAAATCACTGAAAACAATCACAGTAATGAAAACTTGGGAATTCAAAATTTCAGTATAGCAGGTTGTGATCTGGCCTGGTATATTTTTAATTTGCTCATGGGGTCGGCCTGATTCTAAAATGGTATGATATTTTGGGCTATGGCCTCAAGGAATAAAGTTGAAAATGTGTGACACAGTGACATACTGTCATTCACATTTATTATATAGATATAAAATATAAATCCTATCTATTTTATATACAATTTCTTTTAGTTTAGGTTCATTTATTTTAATACATATTTTTTTAAAAATGCCATTAATCCATGTTTATTTTAAATAGAAAATAAAACCATTAATCCCATTTATTTTAAATATAAAATATAAATCCTGTATATTTTAAATACAAATTTTTTTTAAACAGTAATCTCTATATAATATATGGACTATGTCAGCATTGTGTTAACCAGATATTTTTATTAAAATTTAAATTATGTAACGGTCAGTCTGTACCAGCACCTGAAGATTGCGTTGTGTATGAAACTCTGAGTTATGCTACAGTGAGGAATAATATGTATATTCATTAATACATACTATACTTATTTTTATTAAGACCAACACTCAATGTACAATACCTTTTATATATATATATATATATATATATATATATATATATATATATATATATATATCAGGTGTAACAGTAAAATTGTCCAAATCATGTAACAGCATAGCTATCCATCCCACAAAAGCTATTTGAGTTACTTTTTTCCAGGTTTTCATATAAGGCATTTAGCCATCTTGACACTATTTCTTATAAGAATTACTGAAAAACTCTTTGAATTATTTAGCTAGATAGAGAACAGGTTAAAATTGTTTTGTGTTAGCCCCACTGTCTTCTTAACTGAACAATGGTGAGAGTAAAAAGATCATTCAGGCCTTCAGTAATGGTACTAACATTCATACACTAGCTTCCACCTTCAAAGTCCATTCAAAAGCAATCAAGAGCAATGAATAATTTTAAAAAAGAAGGAACAATAGAGAGAAAAACTGAATCAGGAGGTCACAACAGGAAGAGGGATCATCATTTTAACTTAGAGCTCAAGAGATCATTTAGAAAAGATTCAACTCAGATGTTTGGCATGTGAGAGAGTAATTTCAGCAATGACAGTCTAAAGAGCAGGGAAAAAAACCCTTGAAAATGAAGTTGTACATGAAACCTCTGAAGCACCTTATTACTCCAGATCAGAAGGTTAGAGGGCAAACATCATCTTGAATAAGTTGGAAAATGATCCTGGAATAATGAACTTCTGATCCTTAGATTAATTAATGAACATGTCATTTTTGTTTATGATCGATTTCATCACGATACTTCTGTTAAACTTGGAGAGTAATTATGTATTCTTATTGTTCAAAGTAGGGTACAATTGTGTTATAAAAACCTTGGAGAATTCCAATAAGATATTATTAATCATTTCTACAATATAGTATTTCAAAGCTTAATCTAGCAATTGAATAATTTTGTAGTTCACGAGTTCAACAATTTTGCTGTTACCCCTGGTATATATATACATACTGATTGAAAAGAAAATTGCAGTACCCTGCCTTGAATATGTTTTAATTTACTGATGATTAATATAGAGAAAATATAGGTTGATTACAGTAAATGATTACATATGCAGACTAATACATATGCAGGTTCAAACATAATGGTGTTTAAACAGCACTCATACTCCATTTTAATATACTACTTGGGTCTTATCAAAGAACTGTACTCCCATATTCATGTGACTCTGCTGCTGGTGAATAACATTCTTCCATACATCTTGCATCTATTGATGCAATACAAGAATTGTACATAGGTTCACTGATCAAGTCAGATATTGTTCCAAACATATTCAATGGGGAATTTATCAAACATCTTACAGATTATGTTGAATATCATGGGTATAATGTAGGTGGGCATTAACCTGCTGGAACAGCATATTGTCTTCTTGTTGCAGGAATATTAGCAGAATAAACTAAACAATGTTTCAGACATACATTGCACTGTTCCACATCCCCTTCACAAACACCAAAGATGAGTGAGAATTCTAACATGGCAATCCAGAATTTGGTCTATCCTCTCACAAACCTATAATCTGACCCATTTCAGATAGCTCTAATTGTACAAAACAAACATATGGGCATCTTTATAGCATGATACCTGCTTATACTGGATTCTTTCATTACACTGAACCTTTTCAAAGCAAGCATCACCATTTAAAACTTGGATGCAGAAGGTGCACCAGTATGAGTGTTTCTATGTTGTTGAAGATTTTGAAAATGTTATATCTATTAGCATGCATCCTGGTCCTCTTCCTACAATGATGTACTTACATAACCCACCAAACAGGCCACAGTTTAATTTAGTATGACACAAAGCAAAAGAAAGGAAACAAAACTGTACTAATCTTTCTAGTCAAGGAGTTTGCTTGCCTTGAAAATCAGCATTTGAAGTCCCAGTTCTACTTGATCTCAAACACAAACTGATTGTGGGAAATACACAATTATGACCTCATTCTTGAAGTTCAGTACCTTTGTGTGCGGCATCATGAGTATGACTTTCTGGCTTATTTCTCAGTTCAGTTTTCTATAAAATACTTAACTTATGCAACATGAATGGTTTTAACCATCATGTCAATGATCATAAATTATCCCTCTCTAAGTAAAAAGTATAATTAATGGTAAACTATTAAAAAAAAATAAAAGATTATTTTATTTTATTTATCTGCTTCTACAAAAAGGTAAGTTTAAGCCAAGGCTGGTTTAATGTGAAGCCTCCAATGCATACATTGATGGTAGAGGTAAAAATGCTCAGTCACTCTTGGCACTTCCATATTTGGGCATATCAAGCATCAAAGTTTAACCCTGATCCTTCCCTTGTAAGTGCTATGGATGTAGTACTGTCTGTGGAGATGGCCTTCTGGTACTGAGAATATTATATACACACCTACCTGGTTGTTTCTTGTTTAGAATTAGGTTTCCTGTTTCTGGTTCCTTCTAAAATCTGTTCATTTGCTTGTTTTCCGATAACAACAATCTTGAGCTCTTGAAGAGTCTAGAGTTAACCATTATCTTTCCTGCATAGCACTATGAACATCATTTCTTGCCCTTCTTTATGCTCACACAACCAGTAACCCTCTACCTTGAGTGGCTCTTGGAATTTGTATTGGGTGAACATAAAAAAATTGAGGTTCAAGCAGGTCTAGGAAGTAGGGGAAATAACTCGTGTTTATTGAGTTATATAAATTTTAGGAATGGTCAGTATATATAGAAATAGATGCCGGAAACAACACTCTTGCTGTCCTCCTTCAATTGAAAAATGGAAAAGACAAATATGTTAGTTTTAATATTCATGAAAAGTAATGACATCTTTGGTATTATTTGTTATTGTATTTGTATTAACTTATTTTCACTTTGTAAAACTTATTGTTTTACAGACTGAAAATAAAATAATTTCCTCTTTCATCATTTTGTAATATTTGGAACCCTATAATTTTTCCATTTCACCGTTGAAGTTGTGTCTTCTTGACACACTCATTAGAATTTCTAATTTTTTAGACAATACAGTATGAATTTATAGACAATGTTTGTTGGTCCATTCATGTTAGCCTTTAACCTCATTTTCTGATTGGTTCTTGCAAATTTAAGAATAAAAATATTTTATTTTATAAATAAAAATATCTGATAGCTAATCTACGTGAATATGTTTTTATGTTTTGCAAGTAAGTCACCTTGAGTTGTCTGTAATTTAGAGTTTGTTTAAAAACACTTGTGAAAAGGCATTCAAAAAAAAAAACATGTAATGACTAAGCTAGCTTCAAATTTTATCATCATAATACAGCCTCAATGTTTGCAAAATTTAATTCAATCTAGATTTATTATTATTATTTATTATCTACTATGCAACCATCAATAAGAAAAACGTAGCCATCTTTTCAATTAATCCTTATCAAAGAGGAACATTGATAATTTTAAAATATTTTGAATGATTTGTTTTCAACAGCTTATCAACACTTTGTAGGGTAATTAAAGCCAGAAAATACTTTTAGACTGTAAGAATTTTTTTGGTGATAATAATGATTTAGTGATACAAGTCTTATTAATTAACCCATAGCTGGGGAGAGAAGAGGTGGATTCATATCTTTCGCAAGGGTATTTACAGATAAATAAATATAATGAACCCAACTGGAATTGGAACTTGGCTCTCTGATTAATAATTCCTGGCCATTATCCATTTTACCATCCACAGATCAAAGCTTACAGCAAATGGTATTCCCAAGCTGTCATCCATCCAGGCTTGATATTGCTTAATTCATTTTTATTGGTAATTCTTTTTATTTATTTTAATAATTATATTAAAGTTATTCATTATTGTTAATGAAATAAACAACAATTGAATTAATAGGTGTCATTTTTAAATGATATATAATGGAAATAAACTGTCAAAAAGATATGTGTCATTTATAGAGATGGTCCCATAACTGAGTGTACTGATCCTAAGTGTTTTACTAGATGCAGATACTCCTGGGTATGATGATAACCTACATCTGGCAGCAAGGCCTCTGACTGATAGATTTGAGGTTTTGAGGAGTGTAGAACCACCTCTTAATTGCTGTTGTTTCTGAGTCCACTCTGACCTGAAGGTGGTATGACATGTTAGGATCCCAGCTATTAGAAAATAGTGTATTGATTTTTATTTGGTGGTTCAATAAGAAAGTATAAATATACATTATGGTAAAAATACCAGCAATATATTCATAAGAAAAATGACCAGTGGTAATACATTTTTATAGCAAAATGACCAGTGGTAATACATTTTTATAGCAAAATGACCAGTGGTAATATATATTTTATAGCAAGATGATCAGTAGTAATACATTTTTATAGCAAAATAACCAGTAGTAATACATTTTTATAGCAAGATGATCAGTAGTAATACATTTTTATAACAAAATGACCAGTAGTAATACATTTTTATAGAAAAATGACCAGTTGTAATATATTTTTATAGCAAAATGATCAGTAGTAATACATTTTTATAGCAAAATAACCAGTGGTAATATATTTTTATAGCAAAATAATCAGTAGTAATACATTTTTATAGCAAAATGACAATAAATACAGCACTAGAGTACAATACATTTTTATAGTAAAATTACCAGCAATACATTTTATCATCTACAAACTATATATATAAACAATATACGTTTACTTTGAAAGTATAAAATTAAGTGCAAAATATCTGTAGTTGAAGGCATAAAATTGTGTACAAAATATTGATATTTCGGCATTAAATAACCCATAGAGTTTGAGATGACACTAAACAAAAACAACTAAATAAACCAAACATGGTTCAGAAGTGGAAATTTTGATTCAGAAGGCCAAGAATGTTCAGTCATTAATAATGACTAAATTGAAATTCTGATTAAAAATAATCCAGGTCAGATAAAATTGGACATTGTAGAGATACTGCACATATTTCATATATGTGCATTGTAAAGCATTTGAAAACATTTTGATACATGAATTGTTACAATATTTGGGTACCATCTGTGATTCTCTACTCAAATGCAACAGAGACAATTCATATTGAGAATAACAATCACTGTTAATGAAAAATTTTATTCATATTTAAAAACAATGTGAAATGAAAAATATCCTGCAGAAAATGAAATGAGCCACCAGTAACCACTCTTGTCTACATCTGAAGAAAGTAATGGTAATTGTAGCCATTTCCCTACAAGGAAACATTTGGCATTCATTGACTGAGCAGCCAGTACAGCTTTCGGTTGAAACTTATAAAAATCTTTTTCTTAAAACTATATTTCATGAAAAAAAGGTTTTTTTTTAAATCCAGTAGTTGTTATTCCTATTTCTAGGATTGATGGGAGTTTCCTTCCTAACTTTTTATTTGAAGTCGTGTGGTATGTCTTCATCTTGATTATGTCATTATTTTCTCTTCAAGTTACATGTGCTGAACATTTTAATTGTTACTGTTGCTGATAGTTCTCAAGTGATGTGATTTCTGTTATTTGGTACAGTTCTTTGTGAATCTGTATTGCCAGTCCACAATGTTCAAAGAGGGATGATATTTACCAAGACTCTCAGATTTTACTTGCTCAAAGCCTTTTTTAATCATTGATCATAGAAAGCAGTTGTATACAGCTGATAGTTTAGATATTTATGAGCAGGTTTGGCACTATGTATGACATTCATATGACAGTCTCAATTTGACTAAGCTATTTAAGAACATGACTTGAGTTTTCAGTTTTGACTTCATAGTAATTTATGATGTTGGGTGGAACTACCTCTGTCTCAGCCTGTTCTATATTCAATGAAGCTGTGTATCTGGAGGGACTGGAAGGACATTGTGCATATGGTGGGACTATAAGGACATTGTATACCATGAGTTCTTCTGAAAATTAGCAGTCGAATTGAGGCAACTGAACCATTTAAAGACAGATTGATGAAAAGCGTTTAAATTAGCCAGCTGGAATGGTATCATCTTCCATCTAACCAATGCCAGACCCCGGCAGTAATTGGCACAGCTTGGCTGGGATGTCTTACTACATTCATTGTATTCACCTGACCTTCACCTTCAGATTTCTACTAATTTCAATCCTTACAAAAGATCTCTTCATGAGAAGAACTTCAATTCTCTGGAAGCTTGTAAAAATGCCTTGGATCAATTCATCAAGTAAAAAGATGTAAATTTCTTGGAGGATGGAATCATGAAGCTTCCTCAAAGATGGTGAAAAGTAGTGTAACAAAATGGGACATATATGGTTGACTAAATCTGTGTACAAATATCAAAATATTATCTTTGAAATTCACTTAAAAATGCTACAAAATTTTGTTCCCGCTCAATATTTTTGCATCTGATAATAAACTACCTAGTCAGTTTTCTTCTGATTTAAAAAAGAAAAATACACATAAATTTTAAAATAAGGATGTTCTATTTTTAGCACTGAAAAACCTAATATGAAACTTATTCTTGTGTTATCTTCTAGTCTGTGACAGAAATTCTACACCAATTCCAAGTGACAGCTGACTTATTAGTAATCATTAGACTCTATGCAAAATATGGCAAGTTCATTTTGCCTATGTCACTATATTTACATAATTGAAGAGATGGCAAGAATGCTATTGATAGACCATAAAAAAAGAAACATCGAAAGATATTTAATTTCCACTGTAACATATTCTACATGAATTCTTTTAAGATTAGCACAGAATTAGACTAATGAGGTATCTATCGAAGATAGAAAGTAATTTCAGTAGCCTGCAAAACTAATCTAATAACTGTTAGTGTGGGTATACTTAGGGTTGGTCAATAGGGTCAGTAAGATTAAAGGGAAAAATCTGTTTATTGAATTTTAAATAGAAACATACAGTATGACAAAATATTTTAAGCTTGCAAATATAAACTCAAGAATTACTGCACTATTTTTTTTACATCAGTATTTTCAGTAAACATTAAAAAATTACTTTTTTCTTTTTGAAAGAATACTTTTTTTAATTATCTTACATTACAACCTATAATTTGGATGAACAAGGGAAATAACCTTTTGAATATGAAAACTTAAAATTACCCCTCCCAGAAATACTAATAAGACAAACGATTTCATTTTAAAAGAAAAACTTTTTCCATTTTAGAATTATTTTCAAGCAAGTCTCTTTATTTTCATATTACTGTTTTTTTTTTTAAGAATTATATCAAAATAATACATTACTGCATAATTCATTACCGTGAAAAAATTACATAGTTCTCTCCCTTAACGCTGTATCTTTAGTGCTTGACAAATGAAATATTCCTTCTTTAAAAATCGGTAATATTTACATTTATTTGACAAGCTTGAAGACTATGTGCCATCATTTTTTACATAGCTGTCACTCACTATTTACTTTCAAAGTATTTGTGGCACTTATCATAATACTCAGATCACTTGTGTTTATTTATTTTATTAGCAAAACATTGTGTTCAGTTATTTTGCGTAGTTGGCCTAAATTGATAGCATTCAATTTCGGAGTTATAAGCTTGACCCACCCATATATAATAAATATATGTAAATTTACAGGTTAATTTTTTCTCACTAAATAAATTTTTACCAATTTGTATCATTCTGTATCAATGTTTTTTTAGTTTTTTGGTGTTTTAAGTAACTGACTTAACTTTGAACACCAGTGAAATTTAAAAAAAAACTTATCTGGGAAAATGTTATGCTAACTTATTAGCAAAACCCATAGAAATTTTGTGATTATTACCCAGTATAATATGTTTCTATTTGTGTTATTATTGTACTATATTTTTTAATACAAAAGATATGTCATTTATAGAGATGTTGCCATGAGAGAGTATTGATCGTAAGTGCTTCATTTCTATATAGAAGGGAAAGTCAAACTCAAGTCCCCAAGAAAATCACAGATATTTTTTATTAGTATAAATTTTAGAAAAGTCGTAGGTATTGGGTTTTGAATAAAAGTTTGTAGCAATTTTCAATTGATTTGCATGTTGATTGTAAATTTCAACAGTTTTTACTTTAAAAGTAAAAACAGAGGAAAATGAGATGTATTTTCATCATTTCATAGTCTTTTATTTTCAGAAAGGAAAAAAACATTTCAAAAAAGATATGTGTTATTTATAGAGATGGTCCCATAAATGAAAGTACTGATCATAAGTGCTTCACTGAGTTTAGATAGTCCTGGGAATGATGATAGACTACATCTGGCAGCAAGGCCTCTGATCAAGAGATTGACGGTTTTGAGGAGTATGGAACCACCTCTTAGTTGCTGCTGTTCCCTGCAATACATGTGCTTGAGTAGACATCCTTTTCTTATACAGTAAAAGTAATATCTATTAGATATTACTTTCACTGTATAAGAAAAGGGTGTCTACTCAAGCACAGATATCAAAAGTCTTATTAAAGAAAATGTGCCTCCCAATGGGAATTCAACCTGTCTTTCCCTTTAGTGAAACCAACTTCAAGCCATGGTCTGATTTTATCATTAAGCTATAGGAAGTCATTACAGTATAGTAAGGCTTAATTACCCTACTTAAGGAATGCACATCTCTCATTGGACATTTCCATGTCTATATCTACTAACTTTATTTGCAAATTTGAAATTGTTTAAAATTACTTTGTTTACATTTCGGCTTGTGATAATGTGACCTCCAGTGCTAACTGCGTCCTTATTTTCCTAGTGTCACTCATGATGCATTCAAGAAAGATATTAAAGAGTGTTGGCAACATAAGACAGCCTTAGTATACACCAAATGATGTGTGAAATTACTTTTAGCCCTGGAACAGTACTATGCTGTTTATCTTATCCTACATCTGCTGGACAGTAAAGATCAGATCTGGAGAGAGATGAGTTCTGCCAAGTTTACTTTGCCCAAGACATGCTTTGCATGAATGAATAACTCTCTGACAAATTTATCAAAGAAGGAAGAAAAGCCTATTCTGAAGCAAAGTTAAAGTTTTCATTTTTGTATTGCAAAATGAGTGGAATTATTGATACTTTACTCTATTTGTGAATTTATAGAAAATTTTAACGACATTTTATGTGTTTTCTAAAGCTCTTAAAACTCTTTTTATATATTACTCCAGTTATTATATAACTTCACAAACCTGATAATTGTAAGCCTAACTCCAATCTCCATGAAATTAGATATGTTAGAGTGAGACAATCTTTGTGGAAAGCTGGGTGGGTGAAGATTTGACCATGTCAAAATATTCAGTATGTCTACAAAGAAAAAAAGGAGAAAAAGAAGAAAGTAAAAAGTGCAAATAGAACTGATTTTATTCCAGAATTGTTGGAGTGTTTTACAAATAATATTTTGAGTTACTGCTTTTCTTTTGAAGACGAAGATTTTGTGCAACAGGAAATAGATGAGAAAATGGAAGTTTTTTTATGACTCAACTTTGACTTAAACTTTTTACTTAGACTGAGTACTTGATACAATGTCTCCTGTTTATACTAAGCATGTGAACAGACGTGTGGACATCATTAATATTTAAAAAAAAAACATATTAAATTCTATTTGAAAGTGTGTTAATTGAAGAGTATAAATATTTTAATAACTTGGTAACTACAAATGCCTAAAAGCTGAAACTTTGCAGATTAATAATTTAATATATGTTTTAAATAAAATCCAAAGAAGAATCTGCAATGTTATTGGTCCTGACTGGGCATCTTGGCTTCGGTTAATTTCTCACCACCATAACGTAGTTTCCTTTTGCTTTTTGTATAAATACTTTCATGGTAATTGTGCTGATGAACTTTCCTCTATGTTACCTAGACTTTATGAATCTAAGCTCAGTACTAGATTGGCTGCTAGGTCTCATCATTTTACAGTTGAAATAGCTAGATATAACCATAAGCTCTATGCTAATAGTTTCTTTTGCACTTCTCTTGCACTTCTCACTTGTACAACTCTCTTTCAACTTCTTGCTTCTAAATAAAGTTTGAGCTTCAAAAATTTAAATGCAGTGTTAATTGTTATCTTCTGTCTTCTTAATTCTTGTTCTATTATTGTCCTCCCTCCTTAATAGTGTTTTTTTTTCTCATATTCTCTAATACTCAGTGACTTCTTGCATCTTAGTGGCTTTATTGCCTGGATTGGGGTGAAATGTTTATTAAAAAAATGATTACTGTGATAATTTTATCTATTTTTGTAATTTATAATTAAATTTTATTTTAAGTTCATATCCACTCAGAAGGGATATTGCATTTTATTAATAATTCTATCTGAAACTGACTAATTAATAGAATATGTTCTAATAATGTATCTGTTTAATTTGTTTATTTTACCAAATCTTAACTTATATTTATTTTTAAATTTTTTCCTCACAAAATTTACATCTTAAAATGGGGCTTTTTGTGATGGGCTAAGGATTCAAACTTAAAATTCTCATAGCTTAATTAAGTGTTATGGGAACTTACCTATAATGATAATGGACTCTTCCTGACACTATAAATACTGTGCCTCTCAAGATGTATAATGAATGAATGGTGTAACGAGTCGAGACAATATTAGTTCACTCTAACCAGACGGACAGTCATTACTAACAACTTCAACTTCTTGTACTATATTTCTGTTGTAATATATCTTTGTTATTCTACTCTTGTGTTCATGTTGTTCTTTTTTGGTTCTAACCTTGGACCATAATTGTGGTGCGAGGATATTGGACCATAACATTAACATTACTTAATATATTCAATTTATGAAAGAGATTATATGCTTGTGATACTTGCAATTACCATACAATAACATTTTCTACTATAACTGATAAACATAAAAAATATAAGACCATCAAACCAAAAGGCATAAGACTTTTCCATACATATATTTCTACATGGGATAATTTATTTTCCTGACTACTAAATTTTCTCTAATATTTGCAATTATTTTTCAATGTTCCTCTGATATCATTAAAATCATGATATATGATCATTCTTTATCCATACAAATATAATTTGCTGAATAGTTATCAGCAAATTATGCTTCTATTTGACGTTTACATTTTTATTTAAACTAATATGTACCTTTTGTTTTGTTTTCAATTGCAATTGAGTAATAATTTTTCAATCATTTATTACATGAACATAACATGGAATCACTAATAATAATTAGAATAGATAACCAACAATTAGGCATTTAAAGATTAATAGAATCTTAAATGAAATAAATATTCTTCAAGCATCTGAAAGATAGCTTCTCTTTTTCAGAATATTTAGCGTTTTAAAAAATTTAGCTTTCATCTCACTAGACCAAATAAGTTTGAATGAATAAAATAAAATTATAGGCAAAGCAACATATGAAACTCAAAATGATAGTTTATATATATATAATACTGTAATATAATACTGTAATGTCATAAGTACTGGTGTTTCTCACAACTTTATTCCTAATTACAACTGACACTAGTCTAAAGTATGATCCCTAATAAAGAGTTCACTAAAGATTAATTCAGTAAAATACTAACTCAGTTTGTTGCCTGCGATGAGATCTGCAAGTACAAAACACTAACATTGTTTTTGGCTTTTGTGTTCTCAGTAAAAGAATAAAAATTTGTATATATTTTTACATTGTGTTGGAAGAAAAATTCTACAGACATAACCAAATTCATTAAAGATTTTTTGTATCTTCTCAAACACCTGGATTTGTAAGGGAACAAATTTTCTGTGATTATGGAATTGCGGATGGAATTGCAGAATCGTTAATCTTAAACGGAATCTGCTTATTAATGTAATTTTCAATAATAAATCACAAATTGTTTGATTTTTTAAGATTTTTAAAAAAATTTTCAAAACTTAATAACTGTCTCTCCGATTTTGTTAAGCATTTTAATAAATATAACACTACATTGTTTTTACAAATATTTGTAGTTGTTTATAATTAAGAGCAAAAATGTTTGCACAAAAAAAGAAAAGAGGATTGTCGATTTTCTGAGAATATGTTGGTTAGTCTATTTTTAAATATTTTAAAACTTTTCTAAAAAATTGTATGTTGCAAACAAGATGAAAGTCAGAAGGTCACAGGTTTGTCATGACCACCAAAATCTATTGCTAAAGTGGAAATGGAAGACAGATATTAGTTGCTATCAAAAGAGAGAGAGAGAGAGAAAGAGATCAAACCAATAAGTTTAACAAATTCATTTCCTTTAAGGCCTCACACAATTTACAAGTAAAAGATTCTAAACAACTTGTTTTATGAATATGAAAGAAAAGTAAATGCTATCATGTGTCTACCATACAATTTAGAAATAAAGGAAAAAAAAAATTCTCCAAAAACACCATTCTATGAAATGACTGGCTTGTTTAAGCTTACCATCACACAGTGATTCTCCCGGATTAATAATTGCATCATCAGTATTGTAAACAAATTTAAATTGAATGAAAAAAATTCCTTTAACAATATTAACTATCAATGATTATTTTTTAATATTTTATTTATATTTTGTAATCTAAACCAGTTGCATGAATAAGCAACAAATTGCCAAGATGACTGAATAAATTCAATATAGTAAAGTTGGGTCAGCTCCACTAAAAAAAAAAAAACCCCAGAAAATGATCCCAGTATCTAAAATTTGTGCTAAAGCCAGAGTAGAACAATTTCCTGATAACTTTTATGCAGAAGAAAATGTTATTTTGCAAATTCTGTCTCCATAGTGTTGACATTTTTAGGGTTGACACAATCAAAGATCACATTCAAATCAAAAACTCATTTGACAAAATAACTTAAAAAAAAGTCAGCTCAACTGAAACAGAAGACAATCACTACTTTGTTGAGAGTAAAGAGGTATGAGATGATTTTGTCTTTGATTTTTAAAAAATGTACACTTTGACATTCCCCTACACAAAATTGACAAAATGAAGCCATTCATATTAAAACATTGTAAAGAAGGTGGTGCTATTCCAAGTGTCAATTGTGTTAGGCAACTTCATCTACCAAAATTGTTTGCTTGTTACTTTGCTGGCCTGAAAGCCAAGCTTTCTAATCAGTCAGCATCATAACAGATGAAACAACTATCATGACCACAGCATTTTGAATGTAATTGCAAACATTTGTTAGGAGCCGTTTCTCATTGATGATGTAACCTTGGGAGAATGCAATTCTCAAACTGTAAGTCAGGCATGCATCCAAGCTGTAACTCATGTGGATATTGCATTTGAGGATATTATTGCCTTTGTAACAGATTCTGCAGCCTATTGCAAAAAAGCTCATAAGGAAGTGTTGTCAAATGTCTTTGTTAACAGTTGCCATGTGTTGTGCTTAGCATTTACTTTAAATCTTGTTGATGAAGTATTTTCACATTGGCCAGCATTTGATAATGTTACCCAGCTGACTACTTTCATCAAGTCAGCCTTTTTAAAAAGCCTAGCAGAAAAATGGCATGAAGTTTTCTTGCCTAAGGAACAAGTGAAACTACCCCCTGTACCAGTGGCAACCAAATAGAATTCCTGGTTTAATGCAGTTAAATATCACTCATCCTTTGTACAATTTTATGAAGGATTCTTTAAGCAAGAAAAGAGCTATGGCTTTGCAGTAGATAGGATTCTGGAATTAGTAGATGATGGTTGACTACATCATGCCTCTTACCATAATTTGCACCTAAATCTGCATTTTATGAATGAGAACTGCACTCATTTAATTACAGTTTTGACAAACTTAGGAAAAGCTAATTCTCCACATGCATGTGTTGTATATAACATGATAGAGGATGTAAAATAGTATTTGCATATTGGTACATCAAAATCAACATTTGGTTAAGAAACTGATTGTCTTTTGTCTGAACTAGAAGACACAGGGAGGGAGAGAGTTATCTTAAATTTCCAAAATTTTTTCATCACATCTTTTTCAAAACTGGATACCCACCTTCTGTATAACTTTTACAAGTCAGTTTACCTGTTTGATCCTAGACAGCTACCCTGTATAAGCTATGATTTAGACAATTTTGCAGCCATCAAGGACTTGCAATGTCTTTCTACTGATCTTTTTGAAGAATTCCAAATGTATGTGAATTACCAAGATGATTTACCAAATCCTTTTAATATCCCATCATTTTGGAATGCAAATAAGAGCAGATTTCCTCTTCTGGAACAGATTGCCAATCAGGTCATAGATGGATTCCTGTTACCAGCATAGATGCTGAATGTTCATTTTCTCAGTATAAACATTTACTCAATAAACAACATGAAAGTCTTACCCCTGAGAACACCAAGCAACTCACAGTACATTACAATAGAGATTTTGAGAAGAGATTTGAAGATTAAATATTTCCCAAATTAAAAAATTAGCAATTTTAAATTTAAGCAGTATTTCAACTTGGGATAAGTTGTTTTATTTAAATTTTGAATTAATATGTCTAATTTGTTTTTTGATATTTTGTTACCAAGATCCAGTTATTATGGTTTAATTACTGTTTTGTAAAATTTTAGTCAAAATGTTTGACTTTGTTCAGATATTTATTATTGACATTCAAGTTATTTGTGGTTGATACTTTAAATGTGATTTTTATATTATGAATCAATAATTATAAATCAATCTAAATACTTTTACTTAAAAAAAAAAAAAACAATTTGAATGTGTTTTGAATGTGTTCTTAAAGAAGAAAGCTCTGATTAACAGTTCTACCTCAAAGATAATTATGCACTGTAACATTCTCTCATTTTAATGTCTAGTCATGTTAAATTTTTTATTTTTACACATCATTTATTTTTTGACTTGGATTTTAACATTGTAGATATTTACTATTTCTTGTCCTTCCTTACTCTCAAATCTCCTTCCTCTCTCACAACCTTTCTTGTATCTCTATCTATAAAAGGCAGGATGTGTGTGTGTGTGTGTGTGTGTGTAACGAATACACAGCCACAATTTTTGACAGATTTGCACCAAAATTTACATGCGCATGCTTCAAGTTAGCAGGAAGGCCAAGACTGACTTTGCATTTCCCAACTCCCATCGATAGTGGAAATAATTGATTTTTTCATGCTTCTACGGCAGTTTTCATGTAGTTTGTGGCCATTTTCTACTGGCCAGAGTGAGAGCCTATAGCTGGCTGCCACAAATAGGCAGTAAGATTCTATTGGCCAGCGTGACAGCCAACAGCTGACTGACACAAATGTTAACTAGCATGCTAGCATGCAAAAAAAGTCAATAGCTGCATTCGTCACAAGTGGGAAAAATTTAAATCTGCATGGCACTTTACTCCAATTGGCTCATTCGCTTGCTTAAACTCAATGTTGATTCTGATTCCGCAGAACTGGGTTGGGTGTGAAAAAGTATTTGTTGTTAACATTCTTTTTTCATTTGTTTTTTCCAGTTACGAGTTCTTGTTTAAAGCTGATCGTTTTGTGTTCATTTTGTTTAGTTCTTTTTTCGTAACAGATTTAATGTTTAGTATAGAGCTTAGAAAAAATTTGCAGTGTGAGATAGGCAAGAAGTAAGGCATGTAGCAACGTCAGCATGGCAAAGGGCACTCCTTTAAAGGCAAGAAAAGGCAAAAATATTTTAAGTCAATAAATGATAGCGATTGCTGTGTGAGTTGTACAATTTTTGAATCAAGCATGGGCAACACCGGGCCATGCTGCTAGTGAAACACATAGAACACAATCCCCGACTCCCATTTTCAGTTGGGTTTTATAGTTTTCTTTTCTTCTCACAATTCATCTCTTTCCATGGTTTACCCTAATATCTTTCTATAAAATAAATCACCTGTCACCACTTCTCCACCACCACCACCACCACCACCACCACCACCACGAGGTAAGCAACATTCCATTTTCTCTTCTACAGACCTTTTGTGAAATTTCAGTGATTGGTTAAAAATTCATTTTTATACCTTTACTGCAAACTTTTCATCTTATTTTTAATTTCTATTTTTGACAAATTACCCCATGGGAACCTGCTATTTATGGTGTTCCTTTTTTTTTTTTTTTTTTTTTTTTTTTTTTTATATCTCTGAAATCTTTCATGCCAACTATTTTAGTTATTAAATTTTGAGTATCAGTAAAGCACATTATAATTGTTTATCATTATATCTCTTTAATTTTCATTTATAAAGTAATAATTTATTAGAAATTATATTTTTCCTAATTCTGTTTTAGCAGAGTATACAAATGTCTGTTAGGAGCAATATTAATTTTAAATATTTGTATAATCTCTATCAGGTTTTAAACTGATTTGCCAACTCCCAAACTTTTCAGATCCATTATGTACATCTTTTTAAAGTATTTATTAAGCATCAGAAAAGCACAAGTATATTATTTTTAAAAATTTGCAATCAGAAACAATATCAGTATTTGGTGGCACAAGTTAACTTATCTGCTTTCAGTATTACTGATTGTTATTTTTTATTATGTTGACTTATAAAGGGAGTTAACTCCATTAAGTTTAATTTATCTGGTTGTGCAGTTTTTTAATCAGAAAATTTCTCAATTGTAATGGATTAATTGATGGTTATGAGATACAACAGAACAATACAAGTGTTGAATATTTATCTTTGATCTTTTCACAGCCCTGCAAATCAGTGAAGTTAAATAAAAAAGAAAGAGCAATTAAAATTATTAGTCAAGATTGTGCAAAACAAAACAGCAACAATTTTTTTTTTAATTTGATCTTTATGCCAAGTGTAACTGATTCATGCACAAAACCTGGACTTGAGCCATAAATGAGACATTTTAAAGAGTGAATTTATTTTCTGGAGCAGAGCCAGGATCAAGACAAAAATTAGGTTGATTCATAGCAATCAGCAAAATGTCAGTTGATCCAGACATTTTCCAAGTGTCATCAAAGATTCTATTCTCATAATGTAGCCAAAAAGCAACAATGCAAATGACACAAATCCCCTGGCAATAGATGGCTTTCTGTTTCTGTTTCTTGCTGTGAATTAAGGTTAATTACAATAAATGCCCAAGATATAAAAAAATCCAATGTTAATATTGTTGAATATGTAATTTTTTTATTTGAATACATTTATCAGTCATGCAATAACCAATATGTAAGTTAAATAATAATAATGATGATGATGATGATGATAGATTTAATAGATCAGAATGCCTGACCATCATTTTAGTGTCATGTTTGACAGGCTGAATGCTAAAAACATCTGAAAATTGTTTAGCTACTGCTGTAGCATTTAGTAATTCTTACAGGCAGCAATTTCCATTAAATTTTGTCTACAAAAGAAAAATACAGCCATATTTATTGTTCCTCCTAATGAAAACTATAATTTATACCAGAGAAAAATATAAAATATCTATGGATATTATTTGGTAATAGAAGTATAATTGGTATAAAATTCTTCACATTTTTCTGAATACAGAGTGAGAAAAATGTTACTTAAAATCGATGAAAAGGGGAGAAAAAAGATCATTCAAATAAAAATTTATGAATATTTATAAAGTTTGAACAGCAAACCTTTTGAAAAAGTTACAATATAGTCACCTAAATCATTATCTAACCATGAACAACTGTATGTTGCTTTTCTCACTGTCATTGCAGACTGTAAAAGCTAAAACAATATAGTGGGGCAGATATGCCATAAAATTTCCAGATGTTATCTCTAATAAAATCTTTGGTTTAAGATCTTGACAACCTTAATGCCTCTCCTGATTGGTACCAGTATAAAAAGTTTTTTTTTAGGAAACCAACCCTAAAATTGGCCATTTGGGAAGGATGGAGAAATCAGCTTGAGGCCAGTGATCGTGAAAGATTCATTTTGTGTTTTGTTGATGGCCAAGGTAAAGATGAGCTTCACTCAGAGTTGAATTCATTTGAATTCACATGGTAAATCTGTTGGAATTACAGGGATCTTGAAAATGAACACATCCTCCTTTCTTACCTCAGTTTGGATATTTACCTCTATGACATAGGAAAAGCTGCTTTACAGGTAAGTTACACTGAACAACTCTGGAGGGTTGAGATTTCTGAGGAGTATGATCAGTGTCCCAAATTTTAGTTGAAGTCAATTTGGAGTAAAACTAATACAAACCTAGAATTGAGGAAATGAAGTGGGTTCTGAACAACCTCAAAAGTGTCTATAACTGAGTCAATTGACAAATACAGTTGGAACTTCCTAGCAATATGTTGCAAAATCTTTGATTCTATTTCTTTGAGTGTATCCTTCTTTTGAGTAAGAGTGCTTTGCTAAAAAAAATCACTGGCAATTTCTGTACTTTTGGGTTATGTTTTACATTTAAAAGATCAAGTTTAATTCTGAACATTTAAGATTTTTGTTTGAAAATGGTTTAACCATGGATTGTCATTGCAGACTGTAAAAGCTAAAACAATATAATGGGGTAGATGTGCCATAAAATTTCCAGATGTTATCTCTAATATCTTCCAGATGTTATCTCTAATATCTTCCAGATGTTATCTCTTTGTTATAAGATCTTGACAACCTTTTAGGGTTGCATACACAAAAAATTATTTCATTTGGTTTTAAAAGGCTACTTTAATCTGAAATTGGTCTCTGGTGACCTCCAGTTAAGTCAGAGATCAACACCTATTGTATCTTCTTTTTTTTGTCACATTACTTACTTCCAAGAATTGTTTGGCTGATATACAGATCACAAAGTCACTAACAGTAATGGCACAGAGGTTAAATGATTTTATCTGTCCTATCATTCTTACTGTCAATACTTCACAGAAAACTTAACACCTCTGTCCATTTTGCTACAAATTTCTTAATTTGGCTAGAAATGGCATATGTATTTTGATGACTTCTGGTGATCTTGAATGGCCTTTGAGGTCAAACATACAGAGTCTATTACTTGAGATTTGGGGCTGAGTTCATTTCTCCATATGGAGGAGGGGAAAACACTGGTTGAGTTCATTTTTACAAGGAGGATATAGGAAAACAATCCATGGTACTGTTGCATGCATAATGTTTTAGCAATTCACTTTATTAAGAAAAATAAGTCATTGCCTACTCATTACTTTATAAGAAAAGACAAGAAAAATGTAATAAAACATATTATCCATAAAAAAACTAGGATTGTGAGAATTTATCTTTTTCTGTGATGCAAGCACATACATAAACTTTGGTGTATTAATATAGAGTAGCCAAAGTAATTGAGTAAATTAAATGTTAGCCAAATATTAGAGACTACTTAATAATGTTTTTCATTTGCTTAAATAATGGTGGCTATGCAATATAGCATGGAGTTTACAAAATGAAGCAGGGTCAATGCTAGGGTCTCTCCCACTCCCTGAAACTTTGATATGGGTCACCCCTCTCTACTACAAGTCAATTTCAAAGTTTACCAACTTGGGAGCCACAAATCCTTGAAGGAAAACTGGGGAGAAGGACAGCACTTTTTTAAATTACCAAAATTCAGGGAATTATTCAATTTAGATGAAAATTTCAGTACATATTCATTAATTATTTACTTTTATAATGAATAGGTTTTTTATTTTAAAAAATCTGAGAAAATCTTATTCTTTTTGTAATAACTACCAATATTTTCATGACTAAATTCTATTTGAAAAAAAATGTTTAAGTTGAAATTTTTTATCTTTTGATAAAGATTAATTGTGGATGCATCTCTGCTGAAAAATAAAGTTTTACAACACAACACAAACGGGATTGTTTTAAAAAAATTGTTTTAAAAAACAGTATTTTGGTTGGGGGGGAAAATTTTTTCATGTGTTGAAATCTTTAACCATTTTTATTTTTTAAGTGATAATTTTTCTCAGTTTTATCTTTCTAGAAATGTAAAAATTGGGACTAGAAATTTTATTTTAATTACTAGCTGTGGGCTTCTCATTAGTATTACTATTAGTGAAAAAAAAATCAGAGATCTTCCTTAGTGGATGATCTTGGAATAAAAAATGATTTTACCAAGATATATTACCTTTTTAATTGATTTAAAAGAACTGTTCAGAAAGAAAATTACAATTTAAAAAATAAGTGCTACTGAAATTAGCACCCCACCCTCTCCAGTAGGCATGGAGTCATCATGCAGTTAAGAGGTTCGGGATAGTAAGCGTCAGCCCTGTTGATTATTATAACTGATGATTGACAGTATAACTTAGGTAGAAAAAAGTAAATGTGCAAAAGGAAAAAAACCCTGCTGAAACCAGTCCTTTTGAGGCTCCAACCTTGTCGAGGTTACTGCATAGTAAGCACTGCATCAGCCATGCAAATATATGATGTATATTAGTTGATGACTGACAATGTAATGTCAGTTTAAAAATAATGATCAATCAACACAGTGCAAATCAATGATGTTTTCTGGACCAGGTGAAGTGCAATAAGTGGTGCTATTATATCAATAATAGTATCATTGTTAGTTGCCTACTATGAAACCCTATGGAATACTGTATACACTGACTGATGGCATAAGTGGCATTTGATGTGATGCAGTGTTCTCCTTTGTTGGGTAGTTACCATTCTTGTCACTTGCTGGCACTCCCATAATTGCATCACCTGTAGGAACCCTTACTTTTTATGTGCTACTCATGTCTGTTTGGGATTCACATATTCCTGGTATATTCTTGCTAGTGTTGCCTAAGTAGAACTCAGAACAGTTGCCACCTCAGTGATAGAATGCTCTTTAGCTTTGAAACTCATTTTGTGATCTAGTGGCTTTAAAATCCAGTCTGTGCCCCAAGACTGCTACAGCTACACTACCTCCTTACCTATTATAGCATACATATCATTTTAGCTCATTATATAAAACATGTCATCTGGCTGAGTCAATTTCTACAAGTGAGGAAGGGGAGAACCTTCTGGTTGAACTCATTTATACATGTATGGGATGGGAGAACAATCCAATGTACTGTTGCATCTAATGTTTTAGCAATTCACCTTATTAAGAAAAATGGGTTATAAACCACTCATAATTTCATAAGATTAAAAAAAGAAAAATGTGATAAAACATATTATAGAAATAGTAAGCTTTTCATTTTTTTTTTTTTTTTGCTGATACATAGGCTAAAAATGGAAATTTACCAGAGACTAAATAAGTATTGCTAGAAAGCAGATATTAATCACAGCAGTGTATTAAATTGTCCACTACTCATTGCTGTGATTAATATATAAAAAATACAAGACAAACATTTTCAAAAAGAGGCTATTATGTTTCAGCACTTAACAAATAAATAATGAAAATCCCTATTAATATTCTTTGACACTGGATATGCTAATGACAGTAATAAAAGTTTCTTTAACTTAGGTTTCTCAGAATACTTAGAATATTATTATAAGTTGTTTTATTTTATAACAAATTAATAGATCTAATTAAAACAAATGTATGTAGAGAAAGGGGAACATTTAATATATTATTGTTAGGCTTTGTTGGTGGACCTGAAAGAAAATTACAAAGGAAAATAAAATGAAAACATTCATTTTTATTCAAATAAAAAAATTTATTTCCATTTGAATAGTGATGCTGAAATTAACAGCAGCAACTTGAAAAAGCTATGGTCATGTGACACTATGACCTTTCGTAAACATGGCTGATGGCTTAGTAAGAGTCAAAGTACCTATTGTAATAGCTGTCTCTGAATCTATTTCTGCTTTGGTGACAGTAGACTCTGCTTCCATATTCATTGAAAAATTTGGCATAGCAACCACCACAGTAGTCAGGCCTGTAAAAGAAATGGTAAATTCAGAACATATAGAATTACTGATCTCCAAAAGATGGATTTTAATTAAAGAAGTTTAAACTTTATTTATATTCAAGCTCACAAATAAATTGGGTAGGAAAAATTATAGGAATTATGCTGCAAACAGTACATTTTTTATTTGCAAGTTATATGAACCTTGATAGCATAAACCAATTGCTAGAAGATAAACAGATGTAACTGTTGCAAAAAAATAATGTATTGTATGAATTGATTGTATGAATTCTTATGGTGCACATTTCAATCATTACTTTCTTTAAATTAAGTACAATATATTGCATATTCTTTTTCTAAAATAATAGGACCTTGGTAGCCAAAAAAGATGACGACTTACTATCATGAAAGATATTAAGAGCAATTGTTTTAAAAACAAGGAACTCTTAATATTTCTGACCAAAAGAAACGATAGTCTTGTGTAGTTACTCTGACACAAAGTCTCACTAGGGAATTGGTCTATGAAATGAACTTGATAACTATTATAGTAGATACCAAACCAGCAGAACCAGTACATTCAAATGTACAAAAATTACTGTCAGTATTTTTTGGTTTTTATTTGTAGAAAACTAAAAAAGTAAAACCTGATAAATGTAAACAATTGAGATCATAGTATTAAAAAAAATATAAGAAAGTTGAGTCAAGAAATATCAGTATCTCTGAACTACTTTAGGAAAATAATTCTAATATTTTCACAATAAGAAGAAACCATGAATTAATTTATTGACAGTCATATCTTTGAATTTTGTTAAAATATTCCCCCAGAATTTGCTGCTTTTAGTCATAAACTCTAAGAAATCAATAATGTTTGACTCATTTTCATCCTTCCTTTCATCATTGCTTTTTATTACATTGCCTAGCCTGTTTTATATCCTGTGATTGTTCATGAAATGGGTCAGAAAGAGATGGGAGATATATATATATATATAGTCAGTGCCTTGCAGAGTTTGATATAGATGGTGCCTTACAGAGTTTGATATAGTCAGTGCCTTGCAGAATTTGATATAGATGGTGCCTTACAGAGTTTGATATTGTCAGTGCCTTGCAGAATTTGATATAGATGGTGCCTTACAGAGTTTGATATAGATGGTGCCTTACAGAGTTTGATGAAGACAGTGTCTTACGTAGTTCACAACAGAGTTCAACCAATTAGGCAAAATGAAATTTACTCTTGCCTAGTTAGTTGCTTAAGGTTACCAGATTTGTAAGACCTGTTACATAGGCTCCAAAAGACGTGAGATGCAAGTTTACATTTCATCAGAAACTATTCCGAATCAATCCTGTTAATTTTAGAGTTTTAGAATGGAAAATAACCTGAGTGTTATGATAACATGAAACTAGTAAAAAATTAAAACACTTCATCTAAAACCCTTAGTCTACTTATGACCTATTTTATCAAATTGTCATCACCTCCCAAAATAATATAATGGTTATCAAAAGGTAGTGTTTATCAGATAGTATAACACTTCTATCAACCAAAGGAGCCACAATAAGCACTTTTTCAATTAGGATTATTTCTTTATCAATGAATATCAAGGCAAAAATTTATTAAAGAAATTTCACCATATTATAAATACAATCACATACTATAAAGAAGTGAGACGCAATGTAATATATAAAATTATCACAATCAAGCTAGACATTTATCTAGATTTAACTAAAAATAGCAAAGGCTGAGTTTTGATGTCCATATTAAAAATAATCTGACCATCTTGCAGTTCTTGGGTATCACACCTTGTCTATTTTCTTGAGCATCACACCTTGTCTATTTTCTTGGGCATCAAGATTTTACCTCTTTATTCCAAAACACTAAAATGTTTTTGAAACTGGATCTGATATGTGCCTATAACCAAATTCCAATGGCTGACAAAGATATTATGAAAAAGATATTATGAACATTTGGCCTATATGAATGTACAAAGATAACCTTTCACATTTTTCTGTATTTCATCAATGATGCATTCCATGGAATGGATTTTGTGAGATTCAGAGATGATGTATTAATAACATGCAGAAATAAAGAAGGGAATAAAAATTCGCCTCTGATAAGAATTTCCAACATTTACAGCACAATGAATTGCAAATGCACTTTAACCTTTCTAAGACACAAAATTAATAGCACAAAAATCACACTCCTACCAGAAATTATTACCACAATTTGCATATGACCATTAATTTTTTCTCTTAAAAGATTTATCAGCATACTCACTTATTACAAAAGAATTATATCTCACTGTTCTTATATACTTTCACTCCTAACAGACATTCCAAAATGGTTGAAAGACACAAGGATTAGCATAATGAAGCTAAAAAAGTATTAGAAAACTGCTCAAAATTACATTATATTAAGGATAGCCCTAAAAAAGAACACCAATAACAACATGCACATTGGAAAATACTGTTCTATTAGGCAGCAGACATTTTATGATAAAACTACACCTATTTCATTCTTTTCAATGAAACATTTTGCTAGAAAAAAAAAAGGTTCTTGTTCAAAACAGCATCAAGCTCAGTTAGTACTAAGATGTAGGATAACTTAGGAACACTGGATAATGTAAGCAACCTTCTATAATCTGAAATGTTTCAGTTTTAAATAAACCACAAAGCTGAAAAAAAAGTTGTAAAAGAAAAAAATCCATAAAAAAACCAAATCAATGAAACTCTTACCTACACAGTAAAAATACATCACTTTTGACAGGAAGCCTATAACCATATCTGCTACTGTTAAATGGTACAAGAATATTAAAAAGCCAGCATTTTACCATCTATGCAGATCACAAACCTGTTATTCTCTCCAAAATGCATTGGACAAGTACTCACCATCAGAAATCTGTCACTTGGATTTCTTTGCTCATTCTTCCACTGATATTAGACATATCTCTGGGAAGAGCAACATAATTACAGAAGCCATATCTCAAACTACACTAAACACAGTTTGACTTGATAAACCATCTCATTTGAATTATAACAATATCTGAGAAACACCAAAAATACATTAACAGACACTTCACTAATTAAAATTCCATCACCAAATAGTGCAGCTGATATCTGGTGTGCTTTAAAAGGAATCGACTGTAGTTGGGATCATTGAATAGTTGTATAGTATGTGCTTCACCAGGCATAGATACAGTTTTGAATTCAGTGTATTTTTTCTCCTAGACTAGTTGCCACACAAGGCTACAGAACCCAGTCTGTCCTGCTATTTACTGATAGCCAGGAAGAGAAGAGATGGATTCATACTTTTCCAAAGGGTGGGATAGCACAGATGTGAATGTAATGAACTGACCGGAATTTGAACTTGGCTCTCTGATTCTTCAATAAGAACTGCAATCCATTATTCCATCATATGGTTTAAAATATGAAACCAAAACCCTACAAACCCTAACTAGTCTGTAAAAGACCCTATTCAGACATTTTTATAATATGGTATACCTTGGAAAGAAAACTGAAAATGAAAATGAAACTGATCTGTGACTGTTTCATCTGGTCTGGCATGAACAAAGATGTTAGAACAGGTACACACTACAATGCCAGTGACTTATGATATTCTGGTATACAAAATCACCACAAGGTAAATTTAATGAATGAGATCATTGTTAGTAAAATTCTGTAACATTGTGTTGTTACTAAAATAATGACATAGATGAATGTAACAAAGCAATATAGTATCTCAAAAAAACTAAATATTTCAAAATACTAAGAACAAGGAAACAATACCTGCATAAGATAACATTCAATATTATCAATTAATAGTGGAAAATAAAAACCCAAATATGTCATTATATCACAAAAAAGAGGAACATAATGGCATCAGGATCTTCCCCTATAATTTGATCTGAGCAAGTAGAAACTGACCTTAAAATTGATACTTACACACATCTTGCATTTGGGTAAGCAGCACAATAGGCACCATGGCAAGGATTATTGCAGCGTGGCATAGGCCTGCCATCTCCGCACATTAGCCGGTAAGCTGTAGAGAAAATGTGTTGACATTTATAAAATTGGAAAAATAATTTTTAAAAGTATAGTTCAAGAATTTAAAGGCAGTATTACAAGGGAGATAACTCAAGAGTTCTAATTCATGAGAAAGCAATTCAAAATAAAGCAGTTGTAATATTTGTATTAAACAACACTGTAATGTCGTTAATAGCATTTTTGTATGATATTATTTTGTCATTCTCTATTTAATATAGAATTTGAAAGAATAATTGAAGGTTAACTAATAAATAAATGTTATGAGATGTTATAAATGTAAAATAATAAAACAAAAGAAACATGTTCATTAAATTTGATATTTAGACATAGCAATTTTAAACAATAAAATTTAATTTTTTCCTTAACAAGAAACAAGTGGTTCAAAATTTTCTGAATATTTTTGTATTGAAGACATTTGTACCAAAACATACACAGAAAATCCAGTTTACATCTTTTATAAAGATATGTACATTTATTCTCTATACGTATTACAGACTTCATGAACCTGTAAATACAATGATTGCACATTGAATAAAAAATAACCATACAGAAATAATTTCTCTGCAGGGATAAGCTTTCTTGTATAAAATTTGAAACAAGATAAAAGTGAAACAAAAGTGAAATGAGATATGCACTGGGGCAAAATCCAAGTGGTTATATCATGTATAATGGTGTGGGCTTAGGGGTTAAAATGAACAGTTGATTTACCCACGCTGAGAAGATTAATGGAAAATGATAATGACAAGGAAACACACAGGAAATTTTAATAAGACAAGATAAAGAATTTATTTACGAATTTACATGCTTGAAGTTGTGTTAGTAGCTATTTCAGGAAAATGAATCAGAAATTTTTGAAGTCTAGTTTTAACGAATTGTTGTGAAGAGGAAATGTTTATACAGCAGATTAAATGCTCTGACACAAAATAATATTAAAAAATGTTTAAAACATAGGTAAGAGAGTGATATATGGTTGAATACATTCAAAAGTAGATGAAGAGACATAGTTTGAAAGACTTGGCTTTCTTGGATTGTTGAAAGAAAGTTCTTTGAAGTGCTGTGTGCTTGGTTAAAAGCCAATAATATAATTAACAAGTAATTTGACACTGGCAAAAACTTGAACACTGGATGTGGTGAACAGAAACAGAACCTTTCACATGACTTCAAACATTCTTCACTTATTAATTTAATCTTTCTCCTCATTTTATATCAAAAGAAATTTTTCATAGGCTTGCTATTTTCTTTTCTTCTTTCTTGGCTCAACGGCTAATTTCTGTGGAGGCAAGGTTTTCATTTGGTCCAAAACAAATTCACATATATAGGCTCAAAAGTTTATTTCCATCTTTTTCTCAGCTCTCTCTGTCATTGCCCAAAAAGAAAATTTCATATAGGTTTTTGAATTCTTTTCCATCTTTTTTCTCAGTCCTCCAAATTTGAATGGAGTGGATAAAAGGAGTTATTATTATTTCACACTCACTACACAATTACAGAAATATCAGTTTATCTACTGAAATGTGTTTACATATGTATAAAAATAGATCAAAGTGAATAAATATTAATCTATATAAATACCATGAAAACATATTACTCATTATTTTCCTGTTTTCCTATTGTCTTTCTTGGAACTCAGCTCAGTATGTTGGTAAATTGGTCAGTAAGTTTTATGGCTGTGATACAACCAGAAAGTGCTTTTTCATAAATATTATATTTTATAATATAAATTCTTGAATATATTTTGCATTTTAGAGTAATCTAAAATGAATATACTGCAAGGAAAGATTTCCGGTCAAAAAGCTGACAATCAGGATATATAGTATAATAGCACATAATATAACCATACTGACATGGTTGTAATATCACCAGACATTCTAATGTATATATATATATGTATATAAGGTGTCAAAATAAAGCTTACATTATCAAACAATATGAACACTTGAAAAAATTCTTCATTTAAATGCCAAACATACATTTTTATATTAACTTGCAAAAAATCTTAAACTTGGAAACACTTGTTCATAATAAAAAAGATACCATATATATAATTTATCTTTCTCTCGCTGTCTCTCTCTCTATATATATATATATATATATATATATATATATATTATTTATTTAAAAATTATAACATAAATATGTTATAAAATCACTACAAAAATAGCCATTTTGTTTCAAGACCTCTGACACCATTGATAAGACACCAGAGGTGTTGAAACAAAATGTCTATTTTTGTAGTGATTTTATAACCTATTTATATTATAATTTTTAAATAAATAATTATATTCACTCTACTCTGTATTGAGCAGTCTTTTAAGAATAGTAATTGTTGGTTATTGGAATTTATTCTGTATACATCAATCATATACTTGGGTGTATATATATATATATATATATATATATATATATATATATATATATATATATATATATATATCAATCATATATTATATATATATATATATATATATATATATATTGTGTGTGTATGCGTGTGTGTGTGTGTGTGCGTGTGTGTGGTTTGCTGAAAAATTCTTAGCCCAACACACTTTTTAAAATCTGATCAAATGATAAAACAGTAGAATGGGATTCTTGGTTAAGAGTTTTAATCAGCATGCATTCATATAAATGAATAGACACGATGAACTGTATCAAGATAAATGTCATATATATATATATATATATATATATGATAAAATATAGTTTTAAAGTATGTGATATTTATGGTTTAAAGTGTTTCATATCAGGAATAGAGTGTATATAAATATAAAAGTGGACATTGAAGTCACCACCCAGCAATGACATTCTGTTTCATGCTAAATGCAATTGTCAGGCCATGGTTATACATTTAGCATGAAACAGACTGTCACCTCTGGGTTTTGACATCAATGTCCACTTTTATATATATATATATATATATATATATATATGTGTGTGTGTGTGTGTGTGTGTGTGTGTGTTTCAATATAAATGATTGGCCAAGATTGTATTTTTTTTTATTTCTTAGCTAATTTTTCTTGTTTAAAAATACATTCACACAAAATTGAACAATCCAATACTAGTATAATATTCTTATTTGTTCTCCATTTCTGTGGTTAATTCTTATCTCATAAAAAAAGTGCCTGAATTATAGTTGGATATAAATTTGGAACACAAATTGAATGTGCTTTCTCTCTCTCTCTCTCTTTCCCTCATATAATAGATAGCATTAGAAGTGTTTAGCTTTAACTACATTTAAAAAGATCATGTTTCATTGTCTTGTCACAGAACTATCGTATCAATATATTTGTTCGTTTTTTATTTTCTCAACATAAGCATCTTTTTGTTTATTGAAATAAGAAAAAGTAATCTTTTTTGTCATATTTTGCCTTATGATTTTGAGAAATGTAAAAATATGACAAAAAATTATATAATTTATAAAGAAGGTAGTGTGACTATTCAAACATGTCAACAATGGTTTGTAAAATTTTCAGCAAGAGATTTCTCACTGATAATGCTTTGTGGTTTGATCAGTTGTGATTGCTATCAAGACATTCCTTATTCTTCTTTTATATACTAATTCTTTTCAAGACATAGATGATCATGGCCCTCCATAACTTCCTATCTTTTGTTGCTCTAAGTAACCCTTTTCCTTTTACCACCCCATTTTGTCTTTGTCGCTTTTTTTCTGACATCCATTTACTCAGACTTAATACAATAATTGCTTTTTTCCCTGTTTCTCTTGCATTCAATATGCTTTGTGAGTGTTATATCATGCAAGCATTCTTTTCTCATCATGTGTCCAAAAGATTTCAACAGTCTCTTACTGATTGTTAGCAGCAGTTTCCTTGCAGTTCCTATTCTCTTTAAAGTTTTCTTGTTTCTCACATGCTCTGTCCATATTTTCAGCATTTGTTAGTAGAATCACATTTCAGTTGTTTCACCGCCAAATGAGATTAGATACTACATAAACATCCAACATTCTTTTCTTTGTTTCTTGGGACATCTTCTAATCCCTTAATACTTTGCTCAGTTTCTGAAAGCATCTTTTACTGTTCTTATACACTTTCAGATTTCTATCACAATTACTGCCAAATTTCTGCACCTGGTTGATTTTAGCATCCCTTATATATAACTTGCAACTTAGGTTACTCTTTTTGCAGACAACCACACATTCTATCTTCTTACATATGATAGTTTGTCCTTTCTTCTTTCTTTCCTCAACTGCTTTGTCTAATAGTTCTTTCAATTTTCCTTTGAATTTTATCATCAAGATGGTGTCATCTGCATAGTGTATGTTCTTTATAAGGTTAAGTCTGCTAATAATAATCTTGGTATAGGTCTTCTAGTCCTCATAGAAGTACAGTTTTCAATATCAATTTTATTGAACAACATATTCACCATGCTGTTCCACTATCTTTTGTCATTTTTCTGGCAATTTCATAATTCTTGTATATATTTTTCTAATTACTGTAATCACTAAACCATGATTTATAGTCTTTGGAGAATTGTCTTCATGAAAGGAATTTCAATTTTCTGTATAACTTCAAGGCTCATCTAGAGCAATTCTTTGCTAAGAAAGAGAAAAACTTCTGAGGATATAGAATTATGAAATTGCCTAAAAAACAGTAGAAGATAGTGGACCACAATGGTGAATATGTTGTTCAATAAAGTTGATGTTGAAAAGGAAAAAGTTGTCTTTTGCTTTTACTTAATAAATAGAATTTTCTTTTTGGTCAAATGTGGCCACCACAAAGATTGGAGGACTTAAACAGTGTGAATAAACTACACGTTGTACAGGTTTTGCTACTACCCTTTATGAGCAGACAAGAAGATATAATGAAAACTAAGCATTAGGCTAGCTAATTTTTGTCATGGACATTCCCTGAACTTTTGAATAGCATTGTAAGTGTCTACACATGTGCATGTGTGCAGACATATATGTCTGTGTATTTTTTTTTTTTGCATATATCTATAGTTGTTCCTTTTTAAAAAGTTAATAAGTATTTATTTCCCTGTCTGACCTTGCTTCTATTTTTCAAATGAGTGCAAAATATTTCTTTTTGTCAAGCTACTAGGTCATCAAGAGCTTTCATGTAAGAAATATTACATTATCTTTGCATATTTTTAAAACTTTTTCTATGTTAATAATCTAAAATAGTTTCGTCATAGCCCAGTAACTCTTGTCAGGACACAGGAAAACCTAACAGCTGATTGCTTCCTTTTTACTGCAGAAAAATATTGTTGGAGATCACATCTTTAGATGTAATATGATAGATCATACCAAAGCAGCTGTATCACATTTTTATATGCTGCCAATAATTTCTATGGACCTCTATGTGCTTTTATTACAATGTCATGGCTTAAAGAATTCATTTTGGCTTAGTTACATTCTTTCAGCAATATTTATTAAAATAATGTTCAAAACCTTGATGTCAGCACAAATTAAAAATAATCTTGAGAAAAGAAATAACATTAATGGTTGAATTATAAAAACTTCTTAAAAATAAATATGCAGCTGATGTAAAATTTCATCCTTTTTTTCATTGTAATGTGTGAGTCACTGCCTTGAGAGTGTGAACTTGCAGGTTATAAAAAAAATGAAAATACTTTATACTAAAAGTCATTTTTGAAAATCATAATGTGTAGATATTTACTAAGCTTATCTGGTACAGGGTTAAAATAATCTCCCAGTGATGTTTTAACTCACCAACAAAGGCTTGTAAGATCTGTTACTTTACCAAAGTTCTATGGTAGGTATCTATGTACATACTGAATATATAATGAGTTAATATATACCTAAATCATATCAAAATTACAAATGAATGCTGAAATTAAAGAATTCTCTACAAACAAAGTTTCACTGGAAAAAAAAATTTTATACAGTTTGAAGGTTCCCAGGATAAACTGCCCAAATGTTTCCTTAAAAATCAGCTCCCTTGTCATAGAATTAAACAATGACAATAGATATTTCCAAAGTTTCTTTCTATGCCAAAGGAGTTGACTTTTAATGAAACAAGGTAGGTTACAGGGTCATAAAAAGTGGGAACTCCATTAATAACCAAATCCTGCAAAACTAACGCTTGGCTTTTGATAAATATCTCTTTTACTAAGCTTAGTCTAGCACAAGGCTGCAATAAGAGGGTACTTAATAAAGATCAAACTCGCTATTTCCCCAACAGTCTGCTAGAACTATGAAAATCTATCTGTGTGTCTGTTGTCATTTTCTTTTTTAAATCGGCAGCCAGAGACAACAATGTAAAAAGAAGGAAATTGAAAAGACATAAAAGACTGTACTATTCAGAATACTAATATTTTTTATAATCGCTACTATTGAACAGTCTTAAATTGTTCTTCTTTTTGCTTTTAGTCATTTAAGACTGTTACTTTGTATATAAGAACAATGCAGATGCATTTGCTTCACATTGCATGTCTCGCTATGTTTTACAAAAATGTGTTACCAGATGAAAAAAAAAACAAGGAAATGGACTGTAAACTATTGCCTTCAAAGGGATTAATTATGAAGACTAATTCATATCAAAGTGAGTTTCTTATGAATAATCACAATTAACTTTTACATTAAAATGTAATGGATGTGCAGGTGGTGTAATGGATAGTGGCTCAGAATGAGAAATTGGAGAGCAAGTTTCAATTCCAGTTGGGTTTGTTACATTCATTTATGTGTAAATACCCTTGAGAAAGAATAAGTAGAAAAGCAGATTAGGTAACCAGTCTAGGAGAAGGACAACTCTGAATTCAAAAACTGTATGTAGGCCTGGTGAAACACATACTATATGCAGCTAATGAAACAATTGTGGAATGATTCTATGATCCTAAATGCAGTTGGCCTTGGTTGATTGGTTGGTTGGTATTAAAAAAGGCTTTAATTAACATTTTGGGGATATTAGAAAAATTTGAGAGTCACTAGTTTTAAAGTTGATGCTATATAGTTGTGTTAAAGTTGCTTGAGTCATAAAAACCTCTTATTATAATTAGAAATTGGTTTGCTTTGTTTATTTAATGGTATATCAACTCCTTATGGATCATTTAATGCCAAAATTTTATTTTCTTGTGAGCTTTGGTAATTTTTTTCCAAAAATGTATTGCTGGTAACTTTTTTAATAATTTTTTTTTTACTATGAAAATGTACTGCTGGTAATTTTTTGTAATGTATTTTTATATTTTCATGTTTTGACCCCAGTCTGGATATTCATTATTTGCCTGTAGCTGGGACCCTAACAGGTGATACCAGCCTGTGTCAGAGTGGACATGAGGTGGTTCCATGTTCCTCAAAACCTCCCAATCAGAGACCTTGTTGTTGGATGTAGTTTATTGTCATGCCTAGGATGGTATAATTGAAATGCACACACCTTATATATATGCACTGACCAAAATAAAGTTTATTATTTTTTAATGTTTGATTTCTCATTATTCTGTCTACTTTATATATTTCTATCTGGTTAAAAATATAAACAATGTCATAATTACCAACCAATTAGAGTATTTTTATAGGGTGGTACAGATGGAGAGAAGTGGTGATAATATGCTCTTTCACACACACACAGAGAGAGAGAGAGAGAGAGAGAGAGAGGAGTATAGTATCATCATCATTATTATTATTGTTTGTTTGTTTTAGTTGGTTTATATCTTCATTCCAAGCTTCATTAACATAGAATACAAAGGAACTTTGGTTTTTGAATGCCTAACAAGTTGAACAAATTTGTTTTTGATTGGAAAATTTGAGATGAAAAAGCCTCAGTTATTGAACAGAATTTCAGTCTTGAACAACATTGTCAAACCGAGCTGACCAAGTTAACCTGAACAGAATAAATTTCTGAGTTGACCACCATGTTTTATACATTTGTGTGTTGTGTTGCACTTTTCTTTCCCAATTTTATTATACTGTGCTTTTTTTTTTTTCTTCATTAGCCTTTAGTCATGGCTCCAAAGCAGTGATACTGGTAAAAGAAAAAGAAGTGTTGAAAGAAAAACAATTGTTGATGATATTGTCTCTATGGGAAAAACTATGGACTTGGATATCGACAGTGAAAATCTTGAAGAGCTGGTGGAAGACCACCATGATGAGCTTACTGCAAGAGCTTGTATTCCTTCAAAATGAACAGCAAAAAGCTCTGGCTGAGAAAATGTCTTCTGAGGAGGAGGAAGGAAAGGGGGATGCTCTAAGTTCTTTAATCAAAGAAATTTGTGCTAATGGGAGTGATGTGCAAAGTTTTGTGGAAAAATATCACCATGATACAATGGTAGCAAATAGAGCAGTAAACCTTTTCAATGACAATGTCATGTCTCATTTTAGAAAAATTTTACAACACAGGCAAAAACAACTCACATTGGACAGTTTTGTTACTGAAAGAATAAAGAAAAGAATCCCCAGAGAAAGATTTACCTGAGCCAAAGAGACAGAGAAGGGAAGACACCCCCTGCCACCTGAAAGACAGTTACTAGAATTTTTATGGAAGGGTTCTCCCCTTCTGAGAAATAACCCCTCCCCTTCCCTCCCTCATCTCCATTCACTTATGCCATCACATCACTACCAAAATGGTACGTACATAATACAGTATTGTTATGTTAAATTTACTTTGATTTTGTTTTTCTTTTCATTTGTACTTTTCTGTATTATTTACTGTTTGAATAAACATTTTTATACTAAAATTTCTAATGTAATCATGTAAATAAGCATTCATCTGATGTTTGGTAAGAATTTAATCTATTTTACATTAATTGTAATGGGAAAAAATGATTCTGTTCTCAAACAATTCGGTTTTAGAACAGACTTTCAGAATAAATTATGATTGAGAAACGAGGTTGCTCTGTATATATAAACTTCTTTATTTTACTTACATAATGATTTTTATATTCATCATTAATTTTGTCAGTTTCTATACACTGTTACTTTTGCATACACTATCTCCCTTCTTTTTGCAAATGAAAAAAATATATGTTTGTTTACACTCACACACCCATTTATCTACATTTGGTTGAACTCAACTCATTTCCCCCAACAGTGTCATCAAGGTCGAGAAATATATTAAATTCATGTTTCTCTCACTGTTTTACTCAATTAACTTTTAATCCCTTGAATATGAAGAAGATTGTGAAAGTTTCAAGATGGAGGCATAGCTTTCTGCTGAATTTATATTTCATGTCAGTGTAGATCTAGTTGCTATCACCAACTAAAAAAAAATAATAATGATAAAGAAAATATACTCTAGAACCCTCACCATACCCTGGACTTGGGATAAAATGAATAATAAAGAACTAGAACTACTGCCATCTGACATTTGGAATTTTTTTTTCTTTTTTGTCACACTGTGGTATTTCCCTTAATGAATATCTTTGTAAGAAAAATGAGCATACAATTTTTTTTTTTTTTTTAATACTGTATATTTTTTGGGTTGTGTCTATATACAAACATAAGCAATTACTATGGGGAAATTTGTTAGCATTTAGGTTGATTGATATGTACCTGTCTCTTGAGTAGATATTGATTTATTGTCTTTTGTTTAATCTATTACTTTGCTATTATTGCAGTTTGGATTTAATACTGCATCTTATGAAATGATCAATCATCTGCCAGGTGTGGTCACAAAATAAGAAGAGAGGAAAGAAAGAAATAGAAGGAAAATATAATTTGTATGAAATAGGAAGAAGAAAGAAAAGTCAGAAAGAAGGAGAAAAGGGAAGAGAGAAAAGTAAGATATTAGAAATAAAAGGACAAAAAGAAAATGTTTGCATGAAAGAGTAAAAGATGGAAAAAGCAAAATAAAAAAGAGATGTGCAGTGAGAATGATTTAATGATATCAAATGATCAAACAATATGGATATTTATACTCTGAAAGATCTTACAAGTACACAAATTGACTACTTGTTGGAATAATGATTGTATTGCATCAATCTTTCAGAGATAAAAGCCTGTGTGACTTGAAAATTCACATTGGAAATCCTGGTTTGAATCTGTATTTAAATATCAACTACAGTGGTAAATGCTGCAACCACTCCAACCATTAAGTAATTTTGTGGACAAATGAATGGGAACAGACTGAGATAGATGGATAGGAACCATGGATGTCAATTTTATAATTACTTTATAGATACAGTTGACCAATCGGTGAATTTCTCCACTATTGATATAGACACACACAAAAAATTAATTCAGTAACCAGCATATAAAAGAAGCAACTTCTCTTCAAAACTGATTACTCAAATTTCATAGATCCCATCCATTATTTATAGGCTTTTAATAATAATGAAAGAATAAAAAGAGTGAAAGATAAAATAGATAAAATTGTAAGAGAAAGAATAGAAAACGAGAGAGAGAGAGAGAGAGAGAGAGAGATTAAGTCATGATGATGTGAAAATAGTAAGATTTTCTCCAGAAAGAAAAGAATTGAAAAGCAAGCAAATGAAGAATAAACACAAAGTAGAAAAGAATTGAATCTATAAGAATATTGAAGCAAAAATGAAGACGGTGAGAAAATAGAAAAGACTATAGCTAAAAATACAGATGAGAAGAAAGAATGGATTTAATTGGAATAAGCAGAAAATGAGAGTGTATTAGAAATTGTTAACTCAAAGGAATAAACAGTGGAACTGAGATTGATTGTTTCATCAATCAAATAAAAGAGAAAGTAGGTAAGGAAGAGAAAGTAGAATTATTTAGAAATAGTTGACAGAAAAAGACAAGGTGAGAGAATAAAGAGGTAGACAAATAAGATTAGAAGATAATAAGTGTAGCAAAAAAGATTAAAGAGAAGAAAACTAAAAGAGGGTGAAAAGGAAGCAAGGGGGGAAGATAATAAGAGGAGCAGTGAGAGTGAGAAAAAGCATAAGATAAAGTACAGAAGAATCTTAAAATTGGTCAGTGAAGAATGAATGGATAAAAAAAGGAAAAAAGAGAAAATGAAACAGAAGCACATTGAAAACAGATTAGTGAATCATTGTTAGAAAACAATGAAGAAAGGAGGTAGGAATTCAATAAATAGGAATAAGTGACAGTGAGTGAATAAATGAGACTATATAGAACAATGGGAAGATGTGACAAAAAAAAAAAGACAATACTAAAGAGAGAGGAATGGGAGAAGTGATAATCAGAAAGACAGAGCTGAAGAAGGAGGAAATGGGTGAAAAATCAAATGAAACTAATTGTAAACAATTCAACTCACTATCAATGGCTTATAAGATCGGCTTCCTGACCATTAATCTATGGCAAACTGAGAACTTTCTCAAGCTAAATGGTATTTATATATAATCCTTAGTGATAAACACTTCAATAAACTTTCTTTAAGTAGGTAATACAAAAATGCAATTAGTAGATTTAGTAGAGAATTAGAGAATGCAAACGCCTCTTTTGAATATGTTTCTGTCATTCTAATTTGGGAGTCTTGTGGTAATATTGAACAGTCCTACTATATTTTTTTTTTTTGTAAATTGACATGAAAATATAACAGACCAGTTAATTTCAGCTAACAATCTGAAAAGGCATTTAATAGTATCTTCAAACAAACGATAAATCAATTTTTTAAAGTTTACTATAGACCTGTCTTGTGGCTGAGATAGTTGTATCTTTCTCACTAGTATCAAAGATAAAGGCCATGATTTAAGATGCTAATATTCAAGTCAAACAAGTTGTCTCCACTTAGGTGATTGATGCAACACAATCTTCCTCATCTTGATTCTTTGCCATCTGACTTTGTACCATAACAAACAAAGCTTAAAACAATATCTTGATATGTACAAGTTAACTATAGTGTTTTATTAACACATTGACTGCCAGAGTTCAATTACAAAAGGTAAAGTGTATGAATTAAAATTCTACTAGTGCAGAACATTGGAAGTAAAATATGTTTGCAGTATTTAGAATGAATGTTGTAGATAAAATTCTTGGAGGTACCCTGATCAGAACAATTTGATAGGATATGTTTGGTGCTGAAACACTGTGGTTGAGCAGACGTAAATTTTGGATTAACACATTGATTGCCAGAGATCAGTTATGAAATCTCACTTCAAAAGCCAACTTTATAATAGCAAACTTAGGCAATAATTTTGTTGAGTTGATATGTAGTGTCAACAGAAGTTTTGACAATATTTTCACACTAAAAGTATCACTGTGAATAAACCCATTGGCACCCACAAATAAGTTATGATAAGTAATTAAATTCTACCACTAACTCATAAATTCACATGAATAACATTTTATTAAAATAAATTAAGTACAGTGAAAATTAATCTCAGTGTTTTTGTTTAATAGCTTGAAACTTGCATTATTTTTTCTTTACCATTCTGGTCAAAAGATATACATGTTTATGTGAAATAAACATTCATAGTTGTAGATTTGATTTCAACTTTGACTGTATTGCCACACATACACACATATATAGAGAGATAGATAGATAAACAGATATATAAAGTAATGGCAACAGATTAATATTCTGTAAAATTATAAACAATTATGTTCTCTGATCATGTTTATCAAAAGGAAAATGATTATTTACATAAAATGAAAGGCATACAAAGAATAACTGAGATTGAAAATAAAAGCTAATATAAAAATAATATGAGAAAATAAAAAGAGACAGAAATAAAAGATTTTGTGTTGAAGGGCAAATTTTAAAGAGTGTTTTTACTTCTGATTATAAGATTAAAGTCAAATTTAGGGCCAAGGAACACTAAACAAATGGGGGCATAATAAGTTATTTTATGTAATACCTGATTTTTTCTTTCTTTTCTGGAAATTAATCAATAAATACTATCTATTCAATTTCATTAGTGATATTTGCTGGAGTAAACAAACTTTGGCACAATGTCTGATTTATAGATCCAATGAGAATAGAATTTTCTTGTATTAGTTTGCAAGACCAACAAGCTTAATTTCACTTTATAATAAATACCGTGTTTAGTTTTATAAGCTTTGGTATACAAGAAAAATAATTTAATCTAGTTTAATCTTTTATCATAATCTATGAATTTGTATTAAATAGGAATACAAATAGGAAAGAACAAAAAAATTAATATAGAAATTAAGAATTATATTATTATATTTGATCATTGCAAAAGCTTATGCTCAATTTTCATTATTTTAATTTTTTAGTTGAGCATAAACATTTGCAATGATCTAAAAAGGTAAAAATAAAAAAAATGTTATTTGAATTTTTTGTCATCAGGTTTTGTTTTTAAGTATATCTAAATAAAATTACATATATTCAATGTATAATTACACACACACATATATATGATAAAAATATAGTTTTACGGTATGGTATATTTATGGGTAAAGGTGCTCAGCGTGCATGTAAATATAAAAGTGGCAACAGTCTGTTGTTGTTGACCTCAGTGTCCACTTATATATATATATATATATATATATAGCACAATTACTTTAATTGAGATTAAATATTCTTACATGTTAACATTAGGATTATTTTTCAAACTTTACTGGATTCAAAAACCTGTTTTATATATATATATATATTAAATTACATGAACTTACCTGAGGTTGAAACAATACATAAGATAAGGAGAGTAAATTTCATTGTAGTAACCATGACGGGATTTTATAATTTAGGAGAAAAAAAAACAAATTTCCAGGAATAATGTTCAGAAAACGTCTTGGAAGAAGCTAATAAATAAATCAGGTATCATCTGCTTGGTAAATGTTTTTTATACCTACATTCAAGTGGTGGGTGGGAAGTGGCAGTGTGTGTGATGTTGGCAATTAGAGTTGAAGGAGAGTGTGGGTGATACATTTCCCCATTGACAGATATACTAAACAAATTTTATTTTGTTGCACTAAGAGCTTGAAGAATTTTCAGTTAGCCCTAATAGCAGTTTCTGTTAACAAACGACCCTTCATACAAAAGGCAGGTCAGCTCCTGTGTAATTTTTTTTCTTTAATGACATGTAGGCAGTTAATTTACCCCTCAGACATGACTCTGGAGGCGACATGAAGAAAAGAAGCCAATGAGGGAGAGTAATCAAGTAGAAAGAGAGAGGGGGTACTGGGTAAAAGCACTTGGAAATAATAAGAGGGACTCATCACTGGCAATGTTCGAAGGAACTTTTAGAGAAACACACTTGCAAATGTTTACCAAAATAAACATACTCATAGTTACAGTTATAAACACATGTGCAGAGATACACATCGATATTTTAACTATATGTACATTTATATGTAAATAAATAAGTATAAAAGCTAAGGTTGAAAAGTTTATAATTATCTGAACAACTTACAACTGGCAAAGTTGCAAAAGAAGGAGAATACAACTATTCACATTTAGATATATGTAGTTATGTGTAACTGATAATTCCTAAATTTAATTAAGTTTGGCACGAAGATAAAAATGTGAAGCACTCATGTCACTCACTACAGTAGTAAAGGTTTGTAAGACTAGCTGGCTAATCATTATGCTATAGTTGGCTTAGCTTGGTTTGGCTCAAAGCCACAAGTATAGCGCACTCAGTGAGGACTGAACTTATTATATTAGTAATGGTCTAAGACTAACTTGATAATCAGTGCTGTAGAAATCAACATTCATATATTGATGTGTGTATATATATATATATATATATATATATATATATATATATATATATATATATATATATATATATATATATATATATAAAACATGTGTGTAGCCTCCTAATTATAAAAAGCATTGATTTTACTTCAACAAATATTTATTCCTTGTCAATTTGGTGAATTTTAACCATATACATTGAATATTATACAATGAAAATTTCAGATCCAATTCAACAGATAATTATCTTAGACAATACACTTACTGATATGCCCTCTCACACACACACACACACACACACATATAGAGAGAGAGAGTGATAAATAGATGTATAAAGTGATGGTAATAGATTAATATTCTGTAGAATTATAAAAAATTAATGCGGATAAATCAAATGACTAGATATTAGCAACTGTATATATGTGCGTTAGCATGTACACACAGGTAAGTGAATAAATATTTACTCAATTTAATATAAGGTGTAAACAAAACAGTGCTCAATGTGGTTAGACAGAGCTAAGAAGTATATATTAATAAATATACATGTACCAACAATGAAACTTCTAACGTAGGTATATATATTGCACTTCTAAAATAGGTATATATATATATATATTAAAAAGAAGAGAGAAACCGCAAACGTTTTTGGTCGTAATGTGGATATTTTTTAAAAATATATTATGCTTTATTTTCCATAATTTTTGAAAATTATGGAAAATAAAGCATATTATATTTTTAAAAAATCCACATTACAACCCAAAAAGTTTACAGTTTCTCTTCTTTAATTTTAATATACACTTTTCTTTTGATGGAACCTCTATATATATATATATATATATATATATATATATATATATATTATATATATATATATTTACTCTCCTGTCAAATTCAATGTATGAGGGTCAAGCAGATCAATTCCTAGGAAACTGACAGCCTGACAACAGGACATCAGATTTGATTATAGTGGTGAAGGTTTCGTGCAGAACCAATCACACTTTTTGAAGGGCTGAATATAAAGACCTGGTGCACTACGTGCCACAAGGTCCTCAAACGACCCTCCTCTGGTTTTGAATTCAGAGTTGTCCTTCTCCTAGACCAGTTGCCATCCAAGGCTATAGAACCCAGTCTGTCCTGCTATTTATCCATAGCTGGAGGAAGAAGAAGAGGATTCACACCTTTCTCACGGGTATTAGCACATAAGTGAATGTAATGGATTTGACTGGAATTCGAACTCGGCGCTCAATCCAAGCCGCTATCCATTATTCCACTGTATATATATATATTGTTATGACCTCTTTATCAATTTGTTATGGGATGTGAACTAATTCTAATGAAAAACAGGGTCTTAATATGAATAAAGTGTTGTCCGTGTGTTATATGAAAATGTCCCCTCATGGTTGAAATGTTGCTTCTAAAATGTGTATGTGATTCATACAATTAGTAATATAAAAATTGAAATGATCACAACATAGAGATACTCCACATAACTTAACAGAATTAAATTTATTAAGAATACATGCAGATGGATGTTGACTTAGTTGGATACAGCATAGCTTGAAATGAATGCATGATTGTGTGATAGTTCAGTTCACCATGTTCAAGGAAGATAAAAAGAAAACAAGATAAACTCTCTAATGTTTAGTGAGTAGAAATCTGCTAAGGGATGTAACTCATGTTGTGTTTGGAATAATTCCCATTTAATTATATATTTTTTTTATTTTAGGGCTGACTATAACCACAACATTTGACACACACGCACACATACAAATGCAAGCACACACACACAAAAAGAGGAAAAAAATCAACCTGACACCAATAATAAAATCATCCCAATTAGCGGATAAATTAATTACATAAATCTTAGCATAAAGATAATGAAAATTGTGAAAAATAGCAGTCAATTGCTCTTGAAGAGTGAACTGAACAATTACAAACTCTAGAAACGAGGTGCTAAATATAGTATCAGTCAACTAAGTGACAAATTTTATTTGTATTATATATTATAATATATATTATTATTTATTATTATTTTATATATATATATATATATATATATATATATATATATATATGTATATATATATATATTTGTATATATATATATATATGTTAATAATATATATATATATTAATATATATACATATTATTATTATATTATTACTTGTATATATATATATATATATATATATATATATATATATATATATAGATAGATAGAGAGAGAGAGAGAGAGAGAGAGAGAGAGAGAGAGAATTAATACAAGCAAAAGGTTTGGCACTTAGCTGATTGCTACTACCTTCAGCATCCTGACTTCAGAATTTCACAGACAGACCCTCTGGGAATCACTCTGTCCACTTGTCAAGGGGTATCAACAATTGATTGCTTATACTTCTTGATTTTTTTTTTTATATATATGCACTTTTTCATTGGTGCAAGTTTTTTTTTTTTATGTGTGTATGTGTATATATATATATATATATATATATATATATATATATATATATATATATATATATATATATATATATATATATATCCATAAATATATATATATATATATATATATATATATATATATATATAAACAAATAAAAGAGAGTTCCTAAAATTCACTACTTTATGAACTCCCTTTTCTTTGTTTATTTCATTGTTTATCCTTTTAATTTTTGATAAAGGTTTTATTTTTTTTATATATTCTGGGTATAATTTGTATTCTTAATAATTTAACTTATCTTTAAAATTTTAAATGGTTAATATAATTATTTTTATTTTTAATCATTTTTTAAATATTTTTTCTTAATATAAGATATAATAAAATAATCTATTGTTAATTTTATTACATCTTATTTGTAAGCATATTTTGGTAATTTTGAGTGGTAACAAATTTGTTTTGTTATATAATTAATAATGAATAATTTTGTTTTATAAAACTTCTTTTTTCAGCCTTCCTTTAGTTTCACTTCATCTTTCTTATAACCCCAACTTGGGGTTTTAAGGTTAATATCTGGGTTGAATTTGAGTAGCTTCTTTCCATTTAAGCCAGACAACATCTGCCCTCTCCTTACCACCACTCAGGCAGTTTGTGTTGTTTGCTATGTTATGGGTTGGCTCTGTATCAATTTTCAACTGTGTTATTTTTTTTAAAATATTAAATTTTGAATTTCTAGTTCCAACACTGAATACAGTACACCATTTGAGTTGAATAAGGCTAACACATTCAACATTAGTTGAAATAGTCTATACTCATGAGGTAATTTTGGATTTCTTAGTTATGTAATTTATATGCTCTGTTATAATAAATACATTGAGCTCTTTTTGTGGATCAGTTTTAATATTTTATATTATTAGGATTCACTTGGATTATATACCAATGGATTTATTACCTGTATTATACATACATACTTCATCTATCACATGACATATTTTAATAAGATATTTCCCATATCATTTAAAATTGATCCAGCATAAAATAAAGAATGTCATTTTCTATCAATTTCTTTGAAGAACCCATTTTATGCCTTAAGTTCCTAGAACTTTTGGATAGTAGCTCATATATACAAGGGTGGATCAATAAGTCTATAGCTTTTAAACTGAATTTTTATCTGAAATTTTCATTGTATAATGTTTGATCAATGTGGTTAGTATTCATTACTGAATTAAGTGTATTGATAAAGAATAAGATTATTTTGAAAAATATTTGTTGTTAGGCTCCAGACTTATTGATATTCATACATACATATATCTGTGCATTTGAGCAGTCCCTTTCTTATAAACATGCTTCATTAATGTGGTTAAGCAGGACTTCTTAATGATGGCTATATAGTGTCAAATAGCTTTGCAAAAGTTGTAATTAAGAGAGAATCAAAATTGTACAAGAAAAGAGAAGTGCATTTGGCAGATGTTTTTAAGCTCATTGTAACAAATAGATACATTGTTTTGACTATGTTGGTTTTTAGGAAAATTTGTCACAAGAATTTCTACCTGGATCATTGGTGGAACTATTGTATTAACACAAAACATGCTTTTTCTAGACTTTAAAATATTGTTAAATTTGGAAATTAAGGAAGTTGTTCTGAAAATTTCACAAATAAAATATTTTTCAAATGAAACATATTTTATAAGAATTATTTTTAATGAAAAATATAATGAAGATAAACATAAGTCTGATTTCTGATGAGTAGCTAAACAAATGAATTAGTATAATTCTTAGATGTAAAATGTGTAAACCAATTTTAAGTATTAAATTATTTTCTCAGTTGAGTGTTTTTAGTCAGTTTGGGTAATTTTTAGATGTTTATACAAATTAATAATCAGGAAATATTTCAGTAATTTTGGTAAACATTTTGAGTTTGGTTTTTGAGTCAGTTTTATTTATATATTTTCTGAAGATTACTTTAAAATAGAAAATATTGCAAAATTTTATATTAAATGAAAATTAAGTTTATTTTTGCATTTATTGGTTTTCCTTAAAGAATTAAACAAAAAGTAATAAAAGTAGCCTCAATCTAATCTCTGTAGTCATATTAATCTAAAATATTCCACCCACCCTTATAAAATGAAATAAATATTTATAAGTTATCAAGAATCTTGTGGAGTAAAAAGTATGCCTCCGGTGACTCTATGAACTTGTCCAATTCTATAAAAAGTTGCATAGTATGAGGTTGAGAATAGTTGTATTCAGTCTTCATACTAACTATACTGGTAGTACAGCAATAGCCTAAGCATTACATATAGAGAATACTTAATGAATTACATTATACCAAGTATGAGTGTGTGTTATAACAATAAACCTACAATAGAGAGTTATAATAGTTGGTGACAAGGATCTCTAAAATGATTGCAACATTATAACTGAAGTTATAATATTTGGCAATAAGGAACTTGAATACAAGCATGGGATAAAAAAGCACAACATGATAACTAGAGTTATATTAATAGAGAATCTGAACAATTTAAACTAAAGTATACGACTTGAGGTATGTTCAAGGCATTAATTTTCATACAAGGGCTAACAGTGGAAAAAGAGCTGAAGTCTGAACAAAAATTTTAGAAAAGATTGAACGTAATAATAATGTAACAATACAGGAAATAGTGGACAATTACCAAACAATGTCAAGTCTGAAGTATGATGCTGAAAAACTTCAGAATAAAGAATGTGCATTAGTAAAAGCTAAGGAAAAATGTACAAAAAGGAATCTAAAACCTTATTTCAGATGTGGAAAATTGCATCTTAGGAAAGACTGTCCATGGAAAAATGCAGAATGTTATAACTGTGATAAAAATGTTCTACATTTCAAATCACACAGCAGAAATAAACCAAGAAAAAAAAATTTGCAAGAAGAAATTAATACACAATATTGCAATGGGAAAAATAAGCATATGAAAAAAAAAGAAAATTTGATAATGTGCAGATCAATAATGTGGAAGTAAAGATGTTACTAGATACCAGTAGTGACATTTCAATAGTAAATGAAACCACATGGAAAGAAATTGGAAAACCTTTATTAAAAAGGACTTAAAAATTTGCAACTTCTGTTTCTGGTGAGAAATTATGTAAATTATGTAATGCTTATTTTCCAAATAAGTAGGTAAAAGAAAAACTTATGTTCTAAGAAATGCAACAAATCTATTCAGTATGGACTGGCTAGAACTATTTGAACTCTGGGATTTGCTGATAAATGCTTATTGTAAAAATGTATTAGAACAAGTAAATGAAGAGTTGGACAAACTAGAAAGAATTGGTGCATTGCAGAAAATAAACCATTTGGAATGGGCTGCACCAGCAGTGTACTTAAAAAAATTACAAAATTTGCAGTTGCGCAGATTTTTCGACTGAATTAAATACACAACAAATTGAAATACACAACTACCCATTATGAAGTCCAGTAAATTTTTGGGGAAGTTGAATGGCAGAAAAAAGTTCAACACAAAAGACATCAAAATCAGCTGAAGAAAAAAATTCCCTGATGAAAGATCTGAAAAACTGATAAAAATGTGGTACTACATTTTTGATGCATTAGCACCAAAACAAATTGGAGTACCTATAAGGACAAGTTCAAGGAAAAGAAAACACTACAAAGTATGTTGGCAAACTTTACAGAAAGAGGAGGGGGAGATACTAATGCTAAATAAAAAAATATTATTTAATAAAGTAGTAATCTCAAAAGAGGGATGTTGTGGAGTAAAGAGTACACCCCTGGTGGCTCTATGAACTTATCTAATACTATAAAGAGTCCCATGGTAAGAGATCATAGTGGTAGTTGTATTGGAATCAGTTTTCATACCAGCTATACAAGTGGTACAGTAATATCCTAAGCATTATGTACTTGAGAATACTTAATGAATTACATTATACCAAGTATGTATGTGTGTGTTATAACAATAACCCTACAATAAAGAAAGTAAATGTACAAAAATAAATTTATAATTTATAATTTAAAATTTAATTTTAAAGCATGCTCTATGTTTTTGTTGTTATTATCAGTAGTAGTAGTACTCAAGATAACATGGATCAATGAATTATAAAAAAACAATTAATATGGTATACAGATTGTATATTTCACTAAAATTATGCACACTTGAAAACAGAAAAATGTGTCTACTGCTTATCAGATTTCATAATATGCAAGTCAATATTTTCACAATTAAATCAACCAATGTTTGTAAAAACTATCCTGATATACTTATATAAATATACCACATAATTTTCTGGTTAAAATATCTTTTTTATTAAAAATACTAACTTATTTGTTGGTATGAAATGTTATTATGCAACTCAAGAATTGTTCATCATATTGTATAAATAAATATATATATAATAGTACAGTTATTAATACTTATTTTTCAATTTGAGATACAAAACATTTCCAGGGGCATAAGAAAGATATAACCTCAAATGTGAAGCAAGATATTCGAAGGTTATTGAATGATAGGAACACAACTTTGGGAATTGTGAAAGAACATAGGACAATCAAAAAAGAAATTGAAAACAATGACAAGATAAAAAAAAAAAAGAAACTGGTTTTAAGAATGTCTCAAAAAGAGATTTGATAAAAATTAAAAAGGTAAGCAAAAACAAAAATGGATTGACCAACAAGAAAATATTTTATTTATTTTGGTTTTGCAAATGTAAACGGAGAGAAAAGCTTTAGAATATTGAGAACATTGGCTAAAGACATGAAAACAACTAAGCTACTACATTTAAGTAAATATATAAGTAAAGAGAAACTTATAAGTTGAGTGAAGAAGTTAATGAAAACTAATTTCTCAGCAGTAATTTTTATTGATAAATGTAGAGTTACATTGGATGGACTTGATGGCTTGGTTAGAATTTGGGTCCTTTATGGAAATAGCTAACACTAACCTTAGAGGTGGTTGCCTCCTTCTGCTATGTGGGTGACACTTTGTCCACTGTGGATGTGAGTTGGTCACCATCACAAGTTGTCAGTTCACACAGAAAAAAATTCCCCAGTTGCTGCCTATCCTCACAGCATGCCATCTCATGGATAAGACCAAAGATACAACACCAGCAGTCACAGCGCCATGCTGAATGAAATGGACCCTATTGATGGCAACCTTCAATCATCTGTTTGCAAAATGACAGAGCCATGATATACTGGATATGTGGTGAAAAAGCTAGGCCTTGAAAACCTTGAGTCACTGGTGCACAGCTATAGATTATGCTGGGCTGGCCATGTTGAATGCAGCAATAGGCCTATCAAATATGTCTATTAGATGAGGATTGAGGGCATCAAAGGAAGTGGATGGCACGAGATGAATTGAGAAAATGTTTTTCAGAGGGACAAGAAAAAATTGGACCTAGAATTAGCTAATGCTAGTGATATGTATATGTGGAAGGATAAACTGAGACTCTCTGTAATGGAGGACCCATCTTGCTTTGTACAAGATTAATCATGGTCCTATCTTAACAAACACATGACTGTGATGATGATGATGATGATGATGATGATGATGATGACGACGACGACGATGATGACTTAGAAGACAAAAATGAGGTGAGTGGATTAATGTTATGGGCTAATACTGAAGGTAGTAATATTATTTGTCCCTTACAATATTTACCAAAATAAATACAGAGAATTATTGTAAGTTCTTGAACAAGATTTTTTTTAGTAGCATTGTTCACAAGAAGATTTAAGCATACAAATCAATGCTCCAAAATGACTAAAAAGTTTTGAAAGACACCAAAAATCAATTGAATGAGTTTCAGCCTCTGCAGGTCAGTGACTCAATAACTGATCAAGGTTAACAAATGTCAAAGAGTCCATATTGACATGTAAAATAATAATTTATTCAGGTTTATATGATATTGTATTCATCAAATATATGTTTATTTGTCATATATTGTTCGGATTTATTTAGGAATAAAAATGTATGTTGTATTTAGTTTGTTTGCATCTGAAAAAACTAATACTCAGTGAAAATGTATTATATCAATACTTTTAATGAGGATAGATATTATAAGTTTAAATTCCAATGATATGTTGCTTATATAAATATATCCTGAAACTTCAACATCAATTGGTTAATACCAATTTTTTTTGTAATAAGATTGACTTCCATAATGAAAAATGACATAAGGAAGAAAAAGAAACTAGTATACAAGCTTATGCATATACCAAACTATATAAACTATATTATTTTCAAATCTCATAACAAAATATTATGCAACCTGAAACAGGATTCAATTTACCAATAAGGAGGCACTATTAACTTTAAATCATTACTTTGCATATATATATATATATATATATATATATATATATATATATATATATATATATATGTTAATCAATTCCCTCCTAGCAAAGCAATAAAAAGCTATGATGATGCAAAGAGTTACCAAGTGTAAAAGAAACAGAGGACAATAAAAGGGCAGGATTCAAAGAGACAGAAGATGGCGACTGACACTGTATTTAAATTTTTTAAGATTATAGTTGACAGAAAAGGCAGTTCCATAAGTGAGAAGTGCAAGAAAAGCAAATATTAGCATAGGAATTATGGTTACAACTAGCAATTTCAGCAGTGAAATTATGAGACTGTGCTGTGAATTTAGCATTGCACTTGAGTTTGTGAAGTCAAGATGTTATGGTCCGGTTCTTGTACCACGGTGATGGTCCAAGGTAGAACCAATAAAGAAGATCTCAAACACGGATATGGAATAACACAGATATATTACAAACAGGAATATATACAGAGAAGAAGAAAGTGTTAGTGCGAACAATCAGGTTTAGTAGTAATTGTCTGAACGCGACTGGTTCGGACTGCCTCTGACTCGACTGACTGACTCGCTCTGACTGACTGACAGACTCCTGATGGACTTCACTCCAGACTTCAGACTGAACTCCCTGCTTCCTCTTGAGGTGCAGTATTTATTACGTATGGAATAGTCCATTATGTTATTATGGGTCCTATAACACAAGATATCAATAATGATCAGAACAATTACTGTGAAAATATTTATAGAAGAGGCAAAGGGATGCTATGTTATGATGGTGAGAATGTGACTGAAGCTGAGATTTCAGGTCAGGACCGATAATGTTGCATATTCTTCTTTGTATTTTGATAAAAATCTCTAGGCATATAGCAGAAGCACCAGACCAAATATGGCAACAATATTATGCATAAACAAATATTAGACTTATAAATGTATAAGACAGATTCTGTTGAGAAAAACTGTCTGCCACAACACAGTAAACCAGCTTTCCTAACAGTAGACCTAACAATTGATTCAATATAATATTCCACTTCAGTGAAAAATGTGAAACGACAAAGGCAGAGTGAGATGCTCTTCTGGAGGTTAGCCTCAATCATGCTGATGGAAGGCAAAAATGGTTCTTTAAGATTATTAATAGAGAGAAGTTTCATTTTAGAAGCATTAAAATTAACAAGTCACTTCTTGTCTCACTTCACAACAGATTGTAGGTCATTTTCAAGATCAGCTGACAATTTGTTTTTATCAAACATATAAGACTGAAGTAAATAGTTGTGTTATCAGCATTGGGAACTGATGATATTAGGAACATAGTTGGTGAAAATAAATAAGAGTTGGTCCAAAAATAGAATCCTGGGGGACACCCACATTAATGCAAAATGGTCTAGAGGAGTGGACATTCAAAACAACTTTCATAATGTGGTTTAATAAGAAAGATTGAATCAAATCAATGTCTAAAACACCATAAACCTTCAACTTGTGAACAAGTCCTTCATATCAAACTCTGTCAAATGCCTTTGAAATATTATCTAAAGCAATAGCCCAAGTGTCACTATTCTTACCTAAGGCTTGATAATCATTTTCAGCAATAACCATCAACATATTGGCCAAAATCTATATTGCTTATCTGAAAGAAGCTCCTGTGAGACGCTTAACCAATTCAGAGTTCATTAAAGCTTCTAGTGATTTGCCAAAGAGATGGAGAAGACTAATAAGGTGATAGTTTGAAGGATCAGATGGTTTGCCAAAGGTTTTAAAGACAGGAACTACAAAAAAAGATATCCAACAATCTGGAAAGCAAGACGCAGCAGGGCATCAATTGTAGACCTTGGAGAGAATGGGGGCCAATTCAAGGTCACATTTATTAAGGACAATTGCAGAGATATGATCAAATCCACATGTTTTGTGGGAATCATGTTTGGAGATGATAGTGGAAACCATGCATATCACATAGCAGTGGCTCAGTTCTAAGTGGAAAGACAGGAATAGGTACTCCTGATGAATCAAGAGAAAAATTAGAAGAAAATTTCTGGCATTCTCCTTTATTGGCAGAAGATGATAGCATTTCATATTGATTGAAGAGGCATTAGGGATTTAACCTTATTTAATACACTCTTACAGATCCACCAACAGTCATGAGAACCAAACTTGTTAGATGCTAACTCTATCAGCGAACAATGATTTAGCCTCTTTGAGGATGTGTTTGCAATTATTACAAGTAGACACAAAAGGCATTTGTTGTGATCAGAGACATCATGTTGGTATAGTCAGAAAAAGTGATTCCTGTAGGCTATAGCAGCTGAATAGGCAGGTATGAAACAAGAAGATTGTAGTTGTAGTTGGTACTTACAAGAAGGCACTAAAGCCTTGATGCCAGCTTGTACCCATTAAGAAACCTCAAAGGCACAATTTTCAGTAGGAAGAATATCACTTCATGAGGCGCCAATAAATGGATCCCATGCAGAAAGAATTTTTGTAAATAGGGGGTTCATGCCTAACAGAAAAGGCAAAGGAAATATCAGCAAATACTATAGCTTGATTTAAATTGCCAATAGTTGCAACCTACAATAAGAGTCAGGAGAGGAGGTAAGGAACAAATCAGGTAAAGAGGCATGTTGCCCAGAATTATTAGGGAAATAAGTAGGGAAGTCAACTATTTGACAGATAAAGCAACAAAATTTTTTTAAAGTCTAAATACAGGCAATATCAATAGTATTAGAATAATGAAGCCACTTGATGTGATGAGAATTAAAATTATCAAACCCAAAGATGTTTGCAGTTGAATGTTAAGAGAGAGCCATTTCTATACTGTCAGATATTTTGTCTAGCTCACTAGTCCCAAATAAAAGGGGAGCACTAAAAGAAAACAGATAGTGTAATAATGAGAGTCAAAAGCACATGGAAAAAAAATCATATGGAAACTCAAGAGACAATTCTCTTGCAATTGGGAGATTTTTCCAAATATAAACTCCAAGCCATGCATATCTACTCTAGAATCCTTTCATTAAAGAGGTGTCGGAGTTAACTCCTCCTTCAGTTCGTTAACCCTTTCACCAGGGGTCTCTCTTCCCTGGCTATAAATAGCCGCTGACCTTTTGCCTCTATCTCTTTTTTTCCTTCAGGCCTGTGCACCGACACCTTGAGGTAAATCTCTCCTTTTCATCAGGCTTTCAGCTTACAACCTCGAAATGTAGGCGCTAAGAAGGGATAGCGTGGAAACACGCTAAGCACAATACACAGACACGCACATACAGAATATTCACACACGCACGCACATACAGAATATTCACACACACTTCGTCCTTTGTACTGTTTCCATGTATTGTAACTTGTTATTAATATATATTTGTATATACATATATTATCGGTCTTGTGTTTTGTTTGCTTTCTTTGCCTTCTTCTTTGGACTTAATCAGAGTCCAACCTTTTTATGTAGTTGGGCCCGGCGAGCAGGAGAATCTGAACCTTGCGTTTCTTCTACGTCTGACTTCTATCAACAACATAACAGCCACGGCCCTCTACAGAGGAAGATATCCCAAAACAGAGAATTCAGTGGTAGACATAGAAGAGTTTAAATTAATTTTGTAGTGTGTTGAGATATCTGGAGAACATTTTGAGAGAAAAGATTCTACATTATAGAAATTGTTACAAATATCACAAATGTTAGCTGAAAAAAGGTTGATTTCGGTGATTTTTGCAAATTCGTTTGCTTCTATTGTGATTTTTAGTCATTGCAGTCAAAGGAAGTTTTAAGATGAAAAAGGCCAAAATAATTGTTACTGTCCATCAGCTAAGGTAATACAAACTGACCCAAAGGCTGCAATATAATGTTGCATCAGGGTTGCCCACTGGAAATTCTTGAAGGGACATCTATCCATGCTTGACATGACACCGCAAAACCCATTGTATTATGCAAGTATTAACAAGAGCCTCTCTAAGCACTACCAAAGTAGGTTCCTTTTTACCAGTCAGAATGCAGCAACCAGAAAACTGCCAACTCAGTAAAATCAAAGTAAAAAGTCATAGCCACTGATCAGTCATATTACCAAAATATTAAGACAGGTACTTTCATTAAAACTTCAGAAAAATGGACCCAGAAACCATATATTAAAAAATAAACAAGAGATGCACTCCTACTGCTGTTCAGTAGACATGAAAGAAGTATGAACCAGGTGATAGGTGAACCTATCTATGCCTATTAGCCACTTCACGGGAAATTTAACATTGTAGTCATTCAAGTAAGTTTTGAGTACATACTTTTAGTTAAGGTTTATAATTAGGTAACTGTTAGTGTATAATTTTTAACTTAGTATATGTTAACTTATACTAAGTTAAAATGAGAGGAAAGTAAAGTACCTTATCACCAGCAGTTATTTTTTATTTCAAATAAAAAATGAATAGAAAAATAAAGCCAGATAACATACATATGCAACATAAATTCTTCTATCTGGTTAAAAGTTTAGTCTTTTAGTAAGTTGGTGCTGCTTAAGAGAGGAATTATCTATCAAATATTCATATCTTTGCCCCCTTCACCCCTGGTTAGGTAGGTTGTGTGGATGTGCCCACACCAATAAAATACATGATGGAAAACAAAAACAAAATTCTCTGATACAGTTACAGGCAGCTTGCTAGCTATGGATAAATAGTCATAAATATCAGTAGCTGCTGGTGATATGACACCACAAAAATTATTATTCTATAAAGTAAAATGATGAAATTTTAAACATTTAAAGATTCAAATTATAGATAATCAAGTTTAAAACCTTTTTTTTCTAGGCCAATGTACCTGGGGTTGCTTCAAATAACCAGACCTTCTGAAATTGACACCAACAACTAGCAAAACAAATAATATATAATAACAGATGATGCTGGTCAATATATTTTGTACTAGCAGCATGGCCCAGTGTTGCAATCGCTATCACTTGACTTAAAATATTTTTGCCTTTCCTTGCCTTTAAAGGAGTGCCCTTTGCCGTGCTGATGTTGCTACATGCCTTACTTCTTGCCTATCTCACACTGCGAATATTTTCTAAGCTCTATACTAAACATTAAATCTGTTAAGAAAAAACAACTAAACAAAATGAACACAAAACAATCAGCTTTAAAAAAAGACTCATAACTGGAAAAACTGAATGAAAAAAGAATGTTAACAACAAATACTTTTTCACACCCAACTCAGTTCTGCTGAATCAGAATCAACATTGAGTTTAAGCAAGCGAATGAGCCAATTGGAGTAAAGTGCCATGCAAATTTAAATTTTTCCCACTTGTGACGAATGCAGCTATTGACTTTTTTGCATGCTAGCATGATAGTTAACATTCATGTCAGTCAGATGTTGGCTCTCACACTGGCCAATAGAATCTTACTGCCTATTCGTGGCAGCCAGCTATTGGCTCTCACTCTGGCCAGTACAAAATGACTGCAAACTACATGAAAACTGCTGTAGAAGCATGAAAAAATTGATTATTTCCACTATTGATGGGAGTTGGGAAATGCAAAGTCAATCTTGGCCTTCCCGCTAACTTGGAGCATGTGCATGTAAATTTTGGTGCAAATACGTCGAAAATTGCGACCATGCATTCATTACACACACACACATCCTGCCTTTTATAGATAGAGATTTCAAATATATAAATGAATGATCTTTGACTAGGGAATGGTAACAACAACAACAATAATAATAATATTAATAATAATAATAATTCAGGTAGGTATCAAGTTGTACAACTTATGTCTATTTAGGAAGTATAGACTTGAAGTTGATGAGAAATGGTACCGTCACAAGCTAGAGAAGGTGATAGAGAATGACCAAGTTAAGATCTTATGGGATTTCTACATCTCCAACTTGACCACATTCTTAAGACCACCAAAACAGACATCACTGTCATTGACAAAGAAACAAGAAAAAAAAAACTCCTCATTGATGTGGCTACTCCTGGTGAAATTGACAAGCTCAAGAAATATGTTGGATTCCAGAATGAACTTGCCAGAAGGTGAGACATTCAGGTCACTACTATCCTAGTTATCATTAGTGTGTTGGTGTCTATACCACTGATCTTAAAGTTTTATATTGAGAAAATTGGAATAAAGCCAAGTATCCTATCATTTCAGAAGTCTGTGTTGCTTGGCATTGTACGTATTCTGTGAAGGGTGTTCTTTTTCTAAAGTGTTGCAATGAAGAGCATTAATAATGTAAGCTCAACAATCAAAAATGAAAAGCATATAAAAGAAAATAATCATAATGAGCAGCGACATGATTAGACTGGTAAGAGAATCCATTAGAAAGTGATATAATGGAATATGCATACACCTGTATTCCCACTCACTAGAGTCCGTCATAAATATTGACGGACGTGTAGGTGATTCAGAGCCTTAGTCTGAGAGCTAAGTCTATAAAGACGCCCATTGGACTACGCCATTGATCTACACTTCTTAACTGCAACTCTGATGCATACCAGTCAATTACTGCTACTGTATTCTACTTGGTTATAGTAGCCAAAACCACTTAGCTACTTTGTTCAAATATATCCCTTTCTGAGACATATCAGAAAGCATGCCATAAATGTGGCTTCAATGAGAAAGAGAATTGGTATGAATATCAGAAGACATCATGGCATTTCTCTTTCCAGACAGATCATGTCATTGAATCACAAAGACCTGACTTATTGCGATAGATAGTTAACAGTTGTCAAATTATTGAGTTCACTGTTCTATATAATACAAAAGTAGACTCCAAAGAAACTGAAAAGATTGAAAAAAATACCAGGATCAGGCTAGAGAGTTGAAAAAACTATGGAACATGACTACTGAAGTACTTCCTGTAGTAATGAGTACACTTGGAACAATACCTAGAAAATTGAAAGACCACCTACTTTTTAATCATTTCATCACAAACAAGGCAGCAAAGCCACTAAGATGCAGGAGGTTACTGAGTGTAAAAGAATATAAGAAAAAGAAAACATTATTAATGAGTGAAAACAATAAAAGAACAGAAATTAAGAAAACAGAAGATAACACTTTATTGCATTTAAATATTTGGAAAGCAAGAAGTCGTAAGTAAGAAGTGTAAGAAAAGAAATTGTTAGCATAGAACTCCTGGTTAGATCTAGCCATTTTAGTTGTAAAATGGTTAGACATTTTTGCCAATTTGTACTGCGCTAAAATTCATTAAGTTTAGATACCATAGAACAATTTCCATGAAAGCATTTAGAAAAAAGGCACAGGGAAGCTACATTACAGTCGTGGGAAAGTGATTGAAACCAAGATGCCAAATCAAGACCAATAGCATTGCAGATTTTTCTTTGGATTATATCAAAGGTCTCTAAATATATAGCAGGATCACCAGAGTAGATGTAACAACAATATTCAAAGCATGGATGAAAGTATGTAAGATAGATTTTGGCAAGAAAATTTGTCTATCACAACACAGTGAACCTAGCAGCAGACTTAGAATTTGATGCAATATAATCTTTCTACTTCATGTCTGTGGAAAATGGTAGCCCAAAATGTTGCAATGAGCCACTTTCCTGGAGTTTATCATCAGACAAGAAAATGGAATAGACAGTAGTTTAATTTTGAAAACAGTAAAATTAACAAGCCATTCTTTTAACAACAAAATTTAAGTCATTTTTTAGATCATTTTGATCTTATTGAACTGATCAGATTTACTATTAAGACAGGAGTAAATAGTTGTGTCATCGGTATAGATACCTAGTTAAGAAGTGATGACATCAGGAAGGCTGTTGAAGAAAATTAGGATAGAGCCCTGAGGAATGCCTGTATTAATACAAAAAGATCTAGAAGAGCAGCCATTCAAGACAACCTTCATTTTGAAATTTGATAAGAAAGACTGAATCAGTTCAAAAATTCATCCAGAAATACTATTACCTTTCAACTTGTGAAGAACAGTATGCCAAACCCTGTCAAATACTATCAAGATATCCAAAGTTTCACCATTCTTATCTAAAGCTTGATAGACTCTTTTAGTAATAATCTTAATGCATCAGCAGTTGACCTAGAGAAGAGAAAGCCACATTGCTTATCTGAAAGAAGAACTTTTGCAGTGAGAAGCTTAACCAATTCAGAGTTGATTAGTTCCTCTAGTAGTAAGCCTAAAAGATGTAGAAGGCTTATAGGCCAATAGAAACACCAAGCAATTTGCTTGAGTTCTTAAAGACTGGAACTACAGAAGAGGATTTCCAACAAGCAGGAAAGCAAGAAGCATTTATTGCAAAGTTTAAATAGAACAGGAGCCAGTTCAGGAGCACATCTTTAAGAATCATTGCAGAGATATCATCAAATCTACATGCTTTGAAGTGATCCAGTTTAGAGATGATAGCAGAAATGATGGATGGAGTTATATACATATCATACAATAGAGACATAGTTCTAAGTGGAAAGTCAGGCAAAGACACTCCAAATAAGACAAAAGTAGAATTTGAAAAGAATTTAAGGACTATACATTCTGCTTCATTAGTATATGTTAACACCTCAAATTGAGTGAAGAGAGGAGGGACAGAAGACTTATTCTTAATTAACATATTATTATAGAGCCAAACCTATTAGAGGCTATATAGTGCCTCATTCTATTAGCAAAGAAAGATTTAGAATCTTTGAGGGTATGTTTACAATTATTATGAGTAGACACTAATAGGCATCTGTTGTGGTTGAAGCTATCATGTTAGTACACCTAGAAAAAGTGAAGAGGCCAATGTGAACCAAAGAGAAGTTTCATCTGGTATTTTCAAGACTGAGGGAAAATTAGAATTGAGGCTTAATTTACAGACATCAAGAAAACTGCCATCATTTACTCTATGAGGATTCTCTGAAATGTTCTTGAGTTGTGAGGACACTTGTTGTCATCATGTCTCAAGAACAGAATTTCCATTTAATACACAACAACAAAATAATAAAAACAACTGACACCCATTTTGATGGATTGAAATATTATGTAATTCATTTGCAACATTGTACAATGATTAATATTAGTTGTCATTAATGAGGACAATATTCACAATGACTTTTGTAATTGAACTAATTTACTGTAAGTAAAAAAACAAAGTCAGAGTGATAAACTAATTAAGCAATATATTATGTTTACATCAGTCAAAAATTTATGAAACTTGTCAAGATTTCAAAAGAAGGAAAAAAATCCCTGAAAAGTAAAAGTTGAAATCTTTAAAAGGACATACTAATTTCTTATGTTTGCTTACCACCTCAGTTCTACTGAGTGCAGAGGCAATTAATAGTAATTTTCTCATTAAAATCCACTAATTGAGTAAATTAGTGAAAATGAGGGAATTATTTACTTGATGGTTGGAAAGTTGATGGGTGAATTTTACTTGTGGTAGGTCGCTGTATGAAAAAGTACATTAGAACTGGAACAATGAAAAAATTAAATTGGTGGGAAGATGTCTTTCTTTTTTTTTTGCTTTCAGAATCAGTGAGAAATGAACTTTTCATGTTTCACAGATAAACTAATGAGTCAACATATACACACAAAGATTGTTTCTTTTTCAAACATTTATTATACAATGGTCCAATTGTATAGGGGAAATTTTTCCCCTTCAAAGGCAAGACCTGAAAAGTTGTCTTTTCAATTGAATGATAAAGTAACATAGACAATTTAGAAGTACATTATCAGAACTGTTATTAGCTTTTTTTATCAGTGAGACTTTAAAAATTAAAGATTTGTTTGGCTTTACAAAGTCATGACAACTTGAAATAAACTAAACAAGTTTATTATACAGTGTATTTTATAAAAAAATATAATATCAATTTTTTTTAAATTAGATATTATAATTAAAAAATTATATCTTAAAGAAGTATAATTTTAATCTGGAAAATAATGAATGAAAATTAAAAATATATAATGTTTTTTAAAAAACTTGGGGTAAACTGTTTTGAAAATTTTAATGACATCTGTCTATTAAATAACAACCTTTTGTTTCTGAAGACATTTTAAATTATTGTATTACTTGTTTTTTAAACTACTTCTGATAAAAGTTAAAATGTCTCTTTTAATGATGATTGGATTCAAGGATTTTTAAAACTCCATTTTCACCCATTAAGCCTTGCATGTCTCATAAGCTTATAAATAAGGAATCAATATTAAAAGTATATTCTCTTATCATGCTTGCATATACATTTCACTTTAAATTTATTGCTGCAGATTTAAATGTATATGCAGAGTTTCAATATTTTAACACTTTTTTAAATATTTGGAGTTAATTCATGAATTTAATTTTTGAATTATTTATGAATATCATGTTTATTAATAAAATTTTCAGAATAAAATATTCTAATATTGATTTTTGCTCATTTAACTTTTCAATGTAAAGAGATTTTTGTATGTAAGCTGTACTATATCAGATTTTATTATGGAATTCAATGTTTTCCCCCAAGAAATTGGTATTAATTGATATGAGTAAAACTTTCTGGGTGTAATTATATAAGCAATATATTATATGAATTTCAACTTATAATATCTATCCTTATTAAAAGTAATAATAATAATAATAATAATAATAAATTGTTTGGGGAAAGTCAGGTTTACTTATGCAACAGAAGCCTTATTATTCATAAATATATCCAAAGAAATATTTATTTGATGAATGCAGTATCACATATACCTGATTAAATTAATATTTTACAGGTTAATAGTCATTTTGGAGAATATAAAGGAGCATTGATTTGCATGCTTGATTGTGACCAATGCCACTAAAAAAATCTTATTCAAGAACTTACATCAATTCTCTGTATTTCTCTTGGTAACATGATAAACATTGAAGAGATATATAGTTTTACTACTTATAATATTATCTCAAAACATTAATTCAACAACCTCATATTGTCTTCTAAATTGTGTGAAATTCTAAATCTTGTGAAAGATCCAACTTCTAAACAAGCCATTATGTCCTGCCAATATAGTTCTACATTCATCACTAATAATTGCTGTTAAGAAATTAGTTTTCATATTCTTTTTCATTCAACTTACACATTTCTATTTGACATCCTTATTTAAAAGTGGTAGTTTGTTTGACTTCATGTCTTTAGCCAATGTTCTTAATATTTTAAATCTTTTCTCTCTATTTACATTTGCAACACCAAAATCAATAAAATATTTTCTTGTTGGTCAATCCATTTTTGTTTTTGCTTACTACCATTTTAATTTTTATCAAATCTCTTTTCATGACATTCTTAAAACTAGTTTCTTTTTTCTTGTTCTTATCTTGCCAATGTTCTCAATTTCTTTTTTGATTAGTCTTATGATCTCTCTTTATTTTTTTCACAATTTCCACAGTTTTGTTCCCCATCATTCAATAACTTTCCAATATGTTGCTTCACTTTTGACGTTATATCTTTCTTATGCTCCTGGAAATCTTTATATGACTGAAATTAAAAAATAAATATCAATAACTATACTATTATATATATTTATTTGTACAATATGATGAGCAACTCTCGGTGTGTCCATAAATAAATAAGAAACTGAGATTTTGATGAAATTTTCAAGTTTCCTTTGAACAATAGGATCTTATTATTTGGTAATAGTTAGTAGCATCAGCATTAAAACAGAGCAATTTTGATTTTATCTTGAAAATATATATTTTAAAAATATAATAAGCCTTATTCTAAGAAATTTTCCCTTAAGTGGGAATGAGATAAGAAAATGTTTATTAAGACTGAATGATATAAAAATCAAAAAGCCAGATTTTTTTTGATGTTTCAAAAATGAAAGCAACATTGTGGATTATGCCAGCTGTTTGTACAAAACACTTAGAGCTGAAAATATGATTAAATAGTTAAAAACAAACTTGTATATGCTGTGAAGAGCAGCAACAGTTTATTATATGATAGTCTACCCATTTCATAAAAAATGATTATTATTATAATTCAACAACCTCATATTGTCTTCTAAATTGTCACTTTAATACATGTAACTTTTTGAATATATATTATTTCCAATTATTATTGTATTACTCTTCTCTTTCTAGGAGTTGGTTTTTCACCCTTCATAAACATCTTCAAACAGTCTGCCATTGTCATAACATAAAGTCTTCTGCCATAACCATTATACAAGAGATAACTTTTGTATAACAAAAAGCTATAAACATTATAAATAAAAAAATATTTAGCATATATTTATATAAATTCCTTTATAATACAGTATTTATTTTGAAAATCTTTTTGGTATCTTCTATAACAATTTCTTTGACTTTTGTCTCTTGAATAAAAAGATGACAATATGTGCACCCGTGTAAAGCTACTGGAATGAATGAGCTGAAATTTGACTTTTTAGTTTCATGAATGTGATAAGCTTATTGAAGTTATACCAAATTGCAAATGAAAAGATAAACATTTATTGTTTATTTGACAATTATATTGATCAAAGCAAACAAAGTTACTAACTTTTCTTTTTTCTATGATTTATCATTTGAGAAACATTAGCGAAAATTGGTTCTATTGGAAATGTAGTAAGCTGTTTTAGAAATTATATGTATCTCCAGTAAACAATATATTAAATTATTTTTAAAATATGAGATGGTATTGGAAAGTTTTCAAACTAAGGTCCTGGAAGAATCCATGACTGATTCCTGCCATGTGAAACAACTGATGAATTGTTTGGCAACAGTTTCTATGGATGAGTTCATAAATTCTTTTCACATTTTCTGATCTTTTACTGCTGATTGGTATCCTTGAATGCACATTATCTTAAACAGACTTAAATGTGTGTGGCATTCAAAAACATGCATTTGACCTAAAAAGGTTCCCTAAAAGCCTGACAAAGTATCAGTTTCAGTAGCAAAATTTGATGTAAGCATATTGCTTGAATTTGTCAACCATCATAAATATTACAGAGATGTTCTAACACATTATAAAGCCACATATAATAATTGAACACAAGTAGATAACAAGAAGTATATTGGCAACTGTGTACTAATAAGTGCTAACAGTACATCAGTTTTTGTTCAATAATACAATCACAGTATGTACAGTTTGCAAAACTTTCAAATACTACTATCTAATTAACCAATATGATTGATTTTGAGATATTTAAAAAGTGTGTGTGTGTGTGTGTGTGTGTGTGCACGTGTGTAGCATCTGTCAGTCTCGAGTGACCATGGATTTACATCAAAAAGTTAGGCCTCAGCTGCTGATGTATAGCCCGACGCATCAATTGCAATGAATATATATGAAGATACTCTTTCCCAATGTTGCTGTATTGTTTTCTTTTTTTTTTAACACATTTCTCTCTGGTGGCAAACCGCCATTTCTTTTCTCCTTGCTCCAGCCCTCAGCATGAGTGTTCAATGGCAACACCTTCCCACCTCTCGATGACCATGTCCATCACCCTCATGTCCCTTTTACAGACATCTCTGAAGCAAAGATGAAGTCATCCTCGTGCCTCTTGATAAGGATGGCACCCTGGGAGACATTCTTGTAAGTATGAAAGGATGTAGATGTGTGGCCGTTCAGAACAACTTTCATTTCACAATTTGATAGGAATGACTGGATCAGCTTAAAAATGTGCCCGGAGATACCATAAATTTTCAGCTTGTGGAGAAGTCCTGAATGCTAGACCCTGTCAAAGGCTTTTGAGATGTTCAATGCTACAGCCCGGGCTTTACTGTTTTTTATCTAGAGCATGATAGACTCTTTCTGCAATTATTGTTAGCACATCAGCAATTGACCTGAAAAAACAAAAGCCGTATTGGTTGTCTGAGAAAAGGCCTTGCAATGAGAGATGATGAACCAATTCAGCATTGATTAGGGTCTTTAGGAGCTTCCCAAAAAGAGGTAGTAATAGGCCGATTGTTGGAAGGGTCAGATGACTCACCAATGTTCTTAAAAACTGGAACAACAGATGATGACTTCCAGCAGGCAGCAAAGCAGGAGGCAACGAGGCATTTATTATACAGTTTAGAGAGAACAGGAACTAGTTCAGGAGCACACTTCTTAATGACTATTACAGGGATACCATTAGGTCCACATGCTTTGTGGGGATCCAGGTTAGAGATGATAGCAGAAACCATGGAAGGGGTTATATGCATATCACTCAATAGAGACTCAGTTCTAAGTGGGTAGTTACACAGGGATACTCCAGATGAGTCAAGAGAAGAGTTTGAGGAGAATTTACAGGTAAGGCATTCAGTTTTATCAACAGAGGATGATAACACTTCAAATCAATTGAAGAGGGGGAACAAAGAGACCTTGCATTTATTTAGAACCCTATTACAAAGACATCAGTAATCACAAGAGCCAAGTTTTTAGAGACAATGTGGTGCCTCTTTCTCTCAGCAAACAGACTTAGTTCCTTCAAGGACTTGCTTACATTTCTTACAGGCAGTAGTAAATAGGCTCCTGTTATGATGAGATCTGTCATGCTGGTATAGCCAGAAATAGTGGTTCCAGTGTGCTATCATGGCCAGGCATACTGGTGTGAACCATAGAGAGGATTGCAGTTTCACCTGGTATTTATGACAAGGGATGAAAGCGTCCATGCTGGCTTTGAACCAAGAAGAAACCTCAGTGGCACAATTTTCAGTTAGATGGTTGAAAATGTCAGTCCATGGAGCATCATGAAGAAAATCCCAGAATGAGTCCCAATCTACATGCTGGTAATGGAAAGAGGTCTTATAGATAGGGGGTGCCCATTTACTACATACTACAGAGTTGTCCAAGTTACCTAGAGGACAGTATTGTAAAGCTCGGCAAGAGTGAGGAGAGGAGGTAAGAAATAGATCTAGTAGAGAAGCCTGTTATTCGGTTTGGCTAGGGAAATGAGTAGAGAAGTCCACACTTTGAGTGAGGGATTGAGCAATGGAAAAAAATTTAATGTCTGTATACCTGCAACATCAGAACCATTAGACTGTTTCAGCCATATATTGTGGTGAGCATTAAAGTCACCGAAGACAAAGATATTCCCAGATGGATGGAGAGAAAGTGTATTTTCTATAGTCAGCTATTGCATTTAACATATTGCAGTCTTGAGAAGAGGGAGAGTGATAAAAGAAAAAGTGGTAGCTGACAGAGTTTAGTAGTGAAAGTCGGAAGCACATGAAAAAGTAGTCAATGACCCCAACAGAAAATTCACTGGTCATCGGCAGTTTATCCCAGATGTAAACACCAAGGCAATGCATATGAATGCTGGAATTTTTGCAGCAAAGAGGAAGATACCTTGGAACTAAAAATTCATTGGTCACAATAGAAGAATTCAAGTTGGTTTGATATAGGGATATTTGATGACTATTCCAGGAGGAAGGATTCTAAGCTGCAGAAATTGGAATTGATACAACAAATATATGAGAAAGAAAAATTAGAGGAGGGGTAGGAGGTTTTTTTTTTGTTAGCTAGTTTAGTTTTCTTTTTCTTGTAATTTACATATGTTTTGAGGAAAGAGGAAAAAGACCTCCATGATTGTCACTCACTATCTATTGTCAATAGCACTGCAAACTAAACAGTGCATGGTTGAAAGCAGAATATAATGTGGCCTGAGGGTTGCCCACTGGAAATACATGCAGAGACAACTACCCATGCACAACATGGCACTAGAGATGCTAGAGGAAAAATATCACCATAATTGTCACTATCTGTGGTCAATAGCAATACAAATTAACCAGTGCATGGCTGAAAGAAGAACATAATATGGCCTCAGGATTCCCCACGGGAAATACATGCAGGGACAACTACTCATGCACAACATGGTACGAGAGATACTAAAGGAAAAACACTACCATAATTGACACTATCTGTTGTCAATAGCAATACAAACCAACCAATGCATGGGTGAAAGCAGAACATAATGTGGCCTCAGGGTTGCCCACTGGAAATACATGCAGGGACTTCTACCTATGCACAACATCGCACTAGATATACTAGAGAAAAAAGACCACCATAATTGACACTATCTGTTGTCAATGGCAATACAAGCTAACCAGTGCATGACTGAAAGCAGAACATAATGTGGCCTCAGGGTTGCCCAACATAAATACATGCAGGGATTACTACCCAAGCACAACATGGCACTAGATATACTAGAGAAAAAAGACCACCATAATTGTCACTATCTGTTGTCAATGGCAATATAAACTAACCAGGGCATGGCTGAAAGCAAAATATTAATGTAGCCTCAGGATTGCCCACCAGAAATACATGCCGGGACAACTACTGATGCACAACATGGCACAAGAGGAAAAAGATCACCATAATTGTCATTATATGTTGTCAATAGCAATAAAAACTAACCAGTACATGGCTGAAAGCAGAACATAATGTAGCCTCAGGGTTGCCCGCCGGAAATACATGCAGGGACACCTACTCATGCACAATATGGTACGAGATGCACTAGAGGAAAAAGATCACCATAATTGTCACTATCTGTTGTCAATGGCAATACAAACTAACCAGTGCACGGCTAAAAGCAGAACATAAATTGGCCTCAATGTTGCTCACTGGAAATACATGCAGTAACACCTACCCATGCACAACATGGCACTATAGATACTAGAGGAAAAAGATCACCATAATTGTCACCAACTGTTGTCAATGGCAATACAAACTAACCAATGGATGGCTGAAAGCAGAACATAATGTGGCCTCAGGATTGTCCACCAGAAATACATGTAGGGACATCTTCTCATGCACAACATGGTACGAGAGATGCTAGAGGCAAAAGACCACCATAGTTTTCACCATCTTTTGTCAATGGCAATATAAACAAACCACTGCATGGCTGAAAGCAAACATTATGTGGCCTCAGGGTTGCCCACTGGCAATACATGCAGTGACACGTATCCATGCACAACATGGCACTATAGATACTAGAGGAAAAGGACCACCATAATTGACACCATCTTTTGTCAATGGCAATATAAACAAACCACTGCATGGCTGAAAGCAAACATTATGTGGCCTCAGGGTTGCCCACTGGAAATACATGCAGGGACATCTACCCATGCACAACATGGCACTAGAGATACTAGAGGAAAAAGATCACCATAATTGTCACCATGTGTTGTCAATGGCAATACAAACTAACCAGTGCATACCTGAAAGTAGAAAATAATGTGGCCTCAGGGTTGCCCACCGGAATTACATGCAGTGACACCTACCCATGCACAACATAGCACTAGAGATACTAGACGAAAAAGATCACCATAATTGTCACTATCTGTTGCCAATGGCAATACAAACTAACCAGTGCATGGCTGAAAGCAAAACATAATGTGACCTTAGGATTGCCCACCGGAAATACATGCAGTGACACCTACCCATGCACAACATGGCACAAGAGATACTAGAGGAAAAAGATCACCATATAGATAGTATCTGTTGTCAATGGCAATACAAACTAACCAGTGCATGGCTGAAAGCAGAACATAATGTCGCCTCAGTGTTGCACACCGGATGTACATGCAGTGACACCTACCCATGCACAGCATGGCACTAGAGGTACTAGAGGAAAAAGACCACCATAATTGTCACTATCTCTGTTAATGGCATCACAAACTAACCAGTGCATGGCTGAAAGCAAAAAATAATGTGGCCTCAGGGTTGCCCACCGGAAATACATGCAGTGACACCTACCCATGCACAACATGGCACAAGAGATACTAGAGGAAAAAGATCACCATATAGATAGTATCTGTTGTCAATGGCAATACAAACTAACCAGTGCATGGCTGAAAGCAGAACATAATGTCGCCTCAGTGTTGCACACCGGATGTACATGCAGTGACACCTACCCATGCACAACATGGCACTAGAGATACTGGAGGAAAAAAACCACCATACTTCTCACTATCCGTTGTCAATGGTAATACAAACTAACAGGTGCATGGCTGAAAGCAAAACATAATGTGGCCTCAGGATTGCCCATCAGAAATACATGCAGTGACACCTACCCATGCACAACATGGCCCCAGAGGAAAAAGACCATCATAATTGTCACTATCTGTTGTGAATAGCAATACAAACTAACCAGTGCATGGCTGAAAGCAGAACATAATGTGGCCTCAGTGTTGCCCACCGGAAATACATGCAGTGACACCTACAATTGCACAACATGGTATGAGAGATACTAGGGAAAAAAACACCATAATTGACACTATCTGTTGTCAATGGCAATACAAACTAACCAGTGCATGGCTAAAAGCAGAACATAATGTGGCCTCAGGTTGCCTACCGGAAATACATGCAGGGATTTCTACCCATACACAACATGGCACTAGAGATACTACAGGAAAAAGACCACCATAATTGTCACTATATGTTGTCAATGGCAATACAAACTAACCAGTGCATGGCTGAAAGCAAAACATTATGTGGTCTCAGGATTGCCCACCAGAAATACATGCAGGGACACCTACCAATGTACAACATGGCACTAGAGGAAAAAGACCATCATAATTGTCACTATCTGTTGTCAATGGCAATACAAACTAACCAGTGCATGGCTGAAATCAGAACATAATGTGGCCTCAGTGTTGCCCACCAGAAATACATGCAGAGACACCTACCCATGCACAACATGGCACTAGAGATACTACAGGAAAAAGACCACCATAATTGTCACTATCTGTTGTCAATGGCAATACAAACTAACCAGTGCATGGCTGAAAGCAAAACATAATGTGGCCTCAGGATTGCCCACCAGAAATACATGCAGGGACATCTACCCATGCACAACATGGCACTAGAGGAAAAAGACCACCATAATTGTCACTATCTGTTGTCAATGGCAATACAAACTAACCAGTGCATGGCTGAAAGCAAAACATAATGTGGCCTCAGGGTTGCCCGCCGGAAATACATGCAGGGACACCTACTCATGCACAATATGGTACGAGAGGCACTAGAGGAAAAAGATCACCATAATTGTCACTATATGTTGTCAATGGCAATACAAACTTACCAGTGCACGGCTAAAAGCAGAACATAATGTGGCCTCAATGTTGCCCACCGGAAATACATGCAGTAACACCTACACATGCACAACATGGCACAAGAGATACTAGAGGAAAAAGATCACCATATAGATAGTATCTGTTGTCAATGGCAATACAAACTAACCAGTGCATGGCTGAAAGCAGTACATAATGTCGCCTCAGTGTTGCACACCGGATGTACATGCAGTGACACGTACCCATGCACAGCATGGCACTAGAGGTACTAGAGGAAAAAGACCACCATAATTGTCACTATCTCTGTTAATGGCAAACAAACTAACCAGTGCATGGCTGAAAGCAAAACATAATGTGGCCTCAAAATTGCCCATCAGAAATACATGCAGTGACAACCCATGCACAACATGTAACCAGAGAGAAAAAAAGACCATCATAATTGTCACTATCTGTTGTGAATAGCAATACAAACTAACCAGTGCATGGCTGAAAGCAAAACATAATGTGGCCTCAGTGTTGCCCACCAGAAATACATGCAGAGACACCTACCCATGCACAACATGGCACTAGAGATACTAGAGGAAAAAAACCACCATAATTGTCATTTTCTGTTGTCAATGGCAATACAAACTAACCAGTGCATGGCTGAAAGCAAAACATAATGTGGCCTCAGGATTGCCCACCAGAAATACATGCAGGGACATCTACCCATGCACAACATGGCACTCACTAGAGGAAAAAAGACCACCATAATTGTCACTATCTGTTGTCAATGGCAATACAAACTAACCAGTGCATGGCTGAAAGCAAAACATAATGTGGCCTCAGTGTTGCCCAATGGAAATACATGCAGTGACACCTACAATTGCACAACATGGTATGAGAGATACTAAGGAAAGACCATCATAATTGTCACTATCTGTTGTCAATGGCAATACAAACTAACCAGTGCATGGCTGAAAGCAAAACATAATGTGGCCTCAGGGTTGCCCTCGGAAATAAATGCAGGGACACCTACCCATGCACAACATGGCACTAGAGATGTTGGAAAAAGATCACCATAATTGTCACTTTCTGTTGTCAATGGCAATACAAACTAACCAGTGCATGGCTGAAAGCAAAACATAATGTGGCCTCAGGATTGCCCACCGGAAATACATGCAGGACACCTACCACATGCACAACATGATGTCACTAGAGGAAAAGACCACCATAATTGTCACTATCTGTTGTCAATGGCAATATAAAACTAACCAGTGCATGGCTGAAAGAAAAAATTAATGTGGTCTCAGGTTGCCCACCAGAAAATACATGCAGGACATTTCTACCAGTGCACAACATGGCATGAGAGATACTAGAGGAAAAAGATCACAATAATTGTCACTATCTGTTGTCAATGGCAATATAAACTAACCAGTGCATTGCTGAAAGCAGAACATAATGTGGCCTCAGGGTTGCCCGTCGGAAATAAATGCAGGGACACCTACCATGCACAACACGAGAGGCACTAGAGGAAAAAGATCACCATAATTGTCACTATCTGTTGTCAATGGCAATACAAACTAACCAGTGCATGTCTGAAAGCAGAACATAATGTGGCCTGGGGTTGCCCACCGGAAATACAGGCAGGGACACCTACACATGCACAACATGGCACTAGAGATACTAGAGGAAAAAAGACCACCATAATTGTCACTATCTGTGGTCAATGGCAATAAAAACTAACCAGTGCATGGCTGAAATCAAAGAACATAATGTGGCCTCAGGATTGCCCACCAGAAAACATGCAGGGATTTCTACCAGTGCACAACATGTCACTAGAGATACTAGAGGAAAAAAGATCACCATAATTGTCACTATCTGTTGTCAATGGCAATATAAACTAACCAGTGCATGGCTGAAAGCAAAACATAATGTGGTCTCAGGATTGCCCACCAGAAATACACATGCAGGGACACAAACCAGCATAAAGCACTATGGCACTAGAGGAAAAAGATCACCATAATTGTCACTATCTGTTGTCAATGGCAATACAAACTAACCACTGCATGTCTGAAAACAGAACATAATGTGGCCTCGGGGTTGCCCTCCAGAAATACATGCAGGGACACATACCCATGCAAAACAGAGGCACTAGAGGAAAAGATCACCATAATTGTCACTATCTGTGGTCAATGGTAATACAAACTAACCAGTGCATGGCTGAAAGCAGAACATAATTTGGCCTCAGGTTGCCCACCGGAAAAACATGCAGGGACACCTACCCATGCACAACATGGCACTAGAGATACTAGAGGAAAAAGATCACCATAATTGTCACTATCTGTTGTCAATGGCAATACAAACTAACCAGTGCATGGCTGAAAGCAGAACATAATGTGGCAGGGTTGCCCACCAGAAATACATGCAGGGACACTACCCATGCACAACATGGCACTAGAGATACTAGAAAAAAGATCACCATAATTGTCACTATCTGTTGTCAATGGCAATACAAACTAACCAGTGCATGGCTAAAAGCAGAACATAATGTGGCCTCAAGTTTGCCCACCGGAAATACATGCAGGGACACCTACCCATGCACAACATGGCACTAGAGATACTAGAGGAAAAAGACCACCATTATTGTCACTATCTGTTGTCAATGGCAATACAAATTAACCAGTGCATGGCTGAAAGCAGAACATAATGTGGCCTCAAGGTTGCCCACCGGAAATACATGCAGGGACACCTACCCATGCACAGCATGACACTAGAGATACTAGAGGAAAAGATCACCATAATTGTCACTATCTGTTGTCAATAGCATTACAAACTCACCAGTGTATGGCTGAAAGCAGAACATAATGTGGCCTCGGGGTTGCCCTCAGAAATACATGCAGGGACACATACCCATGAACCCATGGCACTAAAGATACTAGAGGAAAAACACTACCATAATTGTCACTATCTATTGTCAATGGCAATACAAACTAACCAGTGCATGGCTGAAAGCAGAAAATAATGTGGCCTCAGGGTTTGCCCACCAGAAATACATGCAAGGACACCTACCCATGCACAATATGGCACTAGAGATACTAGAGAAAAAGATCACCATAATTGTCACTATCTGTTGTCAATGGCAATATAAACTAACCAGTGCATGTCTGAAAGCAGAACATAATGTGGCCTAAGGTTGCCCACCAGAAATACATGCAGGGACACCCACCCATGCACAATATGGCACTAGAGATACTAGAGGAAAAAAGACCACCATTATTGTCACTATCTGTTGTCAATGGCAATACAAACTAACCAGTGCATGGCTGAAAGCAGAACATAATGTCGCCTCAAGTTTGCCCTCCAGAAATACATGCAGTGATACCTACCCATGCACAACATGGCATTAGAGATACTAGAGGAAAAAGACCACCATTATTGTCACAAATCTGTTGTCAATGGCAATACAAATTAACAAGTGTATGGCTGAAAGCAGAACATAATGTGGCCTCAGGGTTGCCCACCGGAAATACATGCAGGGACACCTACCCATGCACAGCATGACACTAGAGATACTAGAGGAAAAAGATCACCATAATTGTCACTATCTGTTGTCAATAGCATTACAAACTCACCAGTGTATGGCTGAAAGCAGAACATAATGTGCCTCAGGGTTGCCCTCCAGAAATTCATGCAGGGACACATACCCATGAACATCATGGCACTAGAGATACTAGAGGAAAAAGATCATCATAATTGTCACTATCTATTGTCAATGGCAATACAAACTAACCAGTGCATGGCTGAAAGCAGAAAATAATGTGGCCTCAGGGTTGCCCACCGGAAATTCACGCAGGGACACCTACCCATGCACAGCATAGCACTAGAGATACTAGCAGAAAATGATCACCATAATTGTCACTATCTGTTGTCAATGGCAATACAAACTAACCACTGCATGTCTGAAAGCAGAACAAAATGTGGCCTTGGGGGTTGCCTACCAGAAATACATGCAGGGACACCTACTCATGCACAACATGGCACTAGAGATACTAGAGGAAAAAGACCACCATTATTGTCACTATCTGTTGTCAATAGCAATACAAACTAACCAGTGCATGGCTGAAAGCCGAACATAATGTCGCCTCAAGTTTGCCCTCCAGAAATACATGCAGTGATACCTACCCATGCACAACATGGCATTAGAGATACTAGAGGAAAAAGACCACCATTATTGTCACAAATCTGTTGTCAATGGCAATACAAACTAACAAGTGTATGGCTGAAAGCAGAATATAATGTGGCCTAAGGGTTGCCCACGGAAATACATGCAGGAACACCCACCCATGCAAAGCATGGCACTAGAGATACTAGAGAAAAAGATCACCATAATTGTCACTATCTGTTGTCAATGGCAATACAAACTAACCAGTGCATGGCTGAAAGCAGAACATAATGTGGCCTCAGGGTTGCCCACCAGAAATACATGCAGGGATTTCTACCCATGCACATCATGGCACTAGAGATACTAGAGGAAAAAGATCATCATAATTGTCACAAATCTATTGTCAATGGCAATAAAAACTAACCAGTGCATGGAGAAAAAGCAGAAAATAATGTGGCCTCAGGGTTCCCCACCGGAAATACATGCAGGGACACCTACCCATGCACAACATGGCACTAGAGATACTAGAGGAAAAATGATCACCATAATTGTCACTATCTGTTGTCAATGGCAATACAAACTAACCACTGCATGTCTGAAAGCAGAACATAATGTGGCCTTTGGGTTGCCCTACCAGAAATACATGCAGGGACACCTACTCATGAACAGCATGGCACTGAGAGTTACTAGAGGAAAAAGATCATCATAATTGTCACTATCTGTGGTCAATGGCAATACAAACTAACCCATGCATGGCTGAAAGCAGAAACATAATGTGGCCTCAGGATTGCCCACCAGAAATACATGCAAGGTCACCTACCCATGCACAATATGGCACTAGAGATACTCAGGAAAAAGATCACCATAATTGTCACTATCTGTTGTCAATGGCAATATAAACTAACCAGTGCATGTCTGAAAGCAGAACATAATGTGGGCTACCAGGATTGTCCCCACCAAATACATGCAGGAACACCCACCCATGTACAACATGGCACTAGAGATACTAGAGGAAAAAGATCACCATAATTGTGTCACTATCTGTTGTCAATGGCAATACAAACTAACCAGTGCATGGCTGAAAGCAGAACATAATGTCGCCTCAAGTTTGCCCTCCAGAAATACATGCAGTGATACCTACCCATGCACAACATGGCATTAGAGATACTAGAGGAAAAAGACCACCATTATTGTCACAAATCTCTTGTCAATGGCAATACAAACTAACAAGTGTATGGCTGAAAGCAGAACATAATGTGGCCTCAGGGTTGCCCACCGGAAATACATGCATGGGACCTACCCATGCACAGCATGGCACTAGAGATACTAGAGGAAAAAAAGATCACCATAATTGTCACTATCTGTTGTCAATGGCAATACAAACTAACCAGTGTATGGCTGAAAGCAGAACACAATGTGGCCTCAGGGTTGCCCTCCAGAAATAAATGCAGGGGACACATACCCATGAACAACATGGCACTAGAGATACTAGAGGAAAAAAGATCATCATAATTGTCACTATCTATTGTCAATGGCAATACAAAACTAACCAGTGCATGGCTGAAAGCAGAAAATAATAATGGCCTCAGGGTTGCCCACCGGAAATACATGCGTAGGGACATCTACCCATGCACAACATGGCACTAGAATACATTAGCAGAAAATGATCACCATAATTGTCACTATCTGTTGTCAATGGCAATACAAACTAACCACTGCATGTCTGAAAGCAGAACATAATGTGGCCTTGGGTTGACTACCAGAAATACATGCAGGGACACCTACTCATGCACAACATGTCTGTTAGAGATACTAGAGGAAAAAGATCACCATAATTGTCACTATCTGTTGTCAATGGCAATACAAACTAACTAGTGCATGGCTGAAAGCAGAACATAATGTGGCCTCAGGGTTGCCCACCAGAAATACATGCAGGGACAACTACCCGTGCACAACATGGTACTAGAGGAAAAAGACCACCATAATTGTCACTATCTGTTGTCAATAGCAATACAAACTAACCAGTGCATGGCTGAAAGCAGAACATAATGTGGCCTCAAGAGTGCCCACCGGAAATACATGTATGGACACCTACCCATGCACAACATGGCACTAGAGATACTAGAAGAAAGAGATCACAATTATTGTCACTATCTGTTGTCAATAGCAATACAAACTAACCAGTGCATGGCTAAAAGCAGAATATAATATGGCCTCAGGGTTGCCCACCAGAAATACATGCTGGAAGACCTACCCATGCACAGCATAGCACTAGAGATACTAGAGGAAAGAGATCACCATAATTGTCACTATCTGTTGTCAATACAAATTACAAACTCACCAGTGTATGGCTGAACACAGAACATAATGTGGCCTCGGGTTCCCCCTCCAGAAATACATGCAGGGACACCTACCCATGCAAAACATGGCACTAGAGAAAAAAAACTACCATAATTGTCACTATCTGTTGTCAATGGCAATACAAACTAACCAGTGCATGGCTGAAAGCAGAACATAATGTGGCCTCAGGATTGCCCATCAGAAATACATGCAAGGTCACCTACCCATGTACAATATGGCACTAGAGATACTAGAGGAAAAAGATCACCATAATTGTCACTATCTGTTGTCAATGGCAATATAAACTAACCAGTGCATGGCTGTTTTCAGAACATAATGTGGCCTGGATTGCCCACCAGAAAGTACATGCAGGAACACCCACCCATTACAACATGGCACTAGAGATACTAGAGGAAAAAGATCACCATACGTTTGTCACTATCTGTTGTCAATGGCAATACAAACTAACCAGTGCATGGCTGAAAGCAGAACATAATGTCGCCTCAATTTTGCCCTCCAGAAAAATATATGCAGTAGACCTACCCATGCACAACATGGCATTAGAGATACTAGAGGGGAAAAAGACCACCATTATTGTCACAAATCTGTTGTCAATGGCAATACAAACTAACAAAGTGCATGGCTGAAAGCAGAAAATAATGTGGCCTCAGGGTTGCCCACCAGAAATACATGCAGGGACACCTACCCATGCACAGCATGTCACTAGAGATACTAGAGGAAAAAGATCACCATAATTGTCACTATCTGTTGTCAATGGCATTACAAACTCACCAGTGTATGGCTGAACGCAGAACATAATGTGGATGTCTGTTGCCCTCCAGAAATACATGCAGGGACACATACTAACCCATGAACATTACATGGCACTAGAGATGGCACTAGAGAGGAAAAAGATCACCATAATTGTCACTATCTGTTTGTCAATGGCAATACTAAAAAACTAACCAGTGCATGGCTGAAAAGAAAATAATGTGGCCATAGGGTTCATTACATGAAATACATGTGGGGACACCTACTTATGCACAGCATAGCACTAGAGATACTAGCAGAAAATGATCACCATAATTGTCACTATCTGTTGTCAATGGCAATACAAAACTAACCACTGCATGTCTGAAAGCAGAACAAAATGTGGCCCATAATTGCATTACATGGAAATACATGCAGGGATACCTACCCATCACAACATGGCACTAGAGATACTAGAGGAAAAAAGACCACCATAATTGTCACTATCTGTTGTCAATGGCAATACAAACTTAACGTAGTGCATGGCTGAAATGAACATAATGTCGCCTCAAGTTTGCCCTCCAGAAATACATGCAGTGATACTGAAACAAAACCCATGCACAACATGGCATTAGAGATACTAGAGGAAAAAGACCACCATTATTGTCACAAATCTGTTGTCAATGGCAATACAAACTAACAAGTGTATGGCTGAAAGCAGAATATAATGTGGCCTCCGGGTTGCCCACCGGAAATACATGCAGGGACACCTACCCATGCAAAGCATGGCACTAGAGATACTAGAGAAAAAAGATCACCATAATTGTCACTATCTGTTGTCAATGGCAATACAAACTAACCAGTGCATGGCTGAAAGCAGAACACAATGTGGCCTCAGGGTTGCCCACCGGAAATTCATGCAGGGATTTCTACCCATGCACATCATGGCACTAGAGATACTAGAGGAAAAAGATCATCATAATTGTCACTATCTATTGTCAATGGCAATACAAACTAACCAGTGCATGGCTGAAAGCAGAAAATAATGTGGCCTCAGGGTTCCCCACCGGAAATACATGCAGGGACACCTACCCACGCACAACATGGCACTAGAGATACTAGCAGAAAATGATCACCATAATTGTCACTATCTGTTGTCAATGGCAATACAAACTAACCACTGCATGTCTGAAAGCAGAACATAATGTGGCCTTTGGGTTGACTACCAGAAATACATGCAGGGACACCTACTCATGCACAATATGGTACGAGAGTTACTAGAGGAAGAAGATCATGATAATTGTCACTATCTGTGGTCAATGGCAATACAAACTAACCCATGCATGGCTGAAAGCAGAACATAATGTGGCCTCAGGATTGCCCACCAGAAATACATGCAAGGTCACCTACCCATGTACAATATGGCACTAGAGATACTAGAGGAAAAAGATCACCATAATTGTCACTATCTGTTGTCAATGGCAATATAAACTAACCAGTGCATGGCTGAAAGCAGAACATAATGTGGCCTAAGGATTGCCCACCAGAAGTACATGCAGGAACACCCACCCATGTACAACATGGCACTAGAGATACTAGAGGAAAAAGATCACCATAACTGTCACTATCTGTTGTCAATGGCAATAAAAACTAACCAGTGCATGGCTGAAAGCAGAACATAATGTCGCCTCAAGTTTGCCCTCCAGAAATACATGCAGTGATACCTACCCATGCACAACATGGCATTAGAGATACTAGAGGAAAAAGACCACCATTATTGTCACAAATCTGATGTCAATGGCAATACAAATTAACAATTGTATGGCTGAAAGCAGAATATAATGTGGCCTCAGGGTTGCCCACCGGAAATACATGCAGGGAGACCTACCCATGCACAGCATGGCACTAGAGATACTAGAGGAAAAAGATCACCATAATTGTCACTATCTGTTGTCAATAGCATTACAAACTCACCAGTGTATGGCTGAAAGCAGAACATAATGTGGCTGCGGGGTTGCCCTCCAGAAATAAATGCAGGGACACATACCCATGAACAGCATGGCACTAGAGATACTAGAGGAAAAAGATCATCATAATTGTCACTATCTATTGTCAATGGCAATACAAACTAACCAGTGCATGGCTGAAAGCAGAAAATAATGTGGCCTCAGGGTTGCCCACCGGAAATACACGCAGGGACACCTACCCATGCACAGCATAGCACTAGAGATACTAGCAGAAAATGATCACCATAATTGTCACTATCTGTTGTCAATGGCAATACAAACTAACCACTGCATGTCTGAAAGCAGAACATAATGTGGCCTTGGGGTTGCCCGCCGGAAATACATGCAGGGATACCTACTCATGCACAACATGGCACTAGAGATACTAGAGGAAAAAGACCACCATTATTGTCACTATCTGTTGTCAATAGCAATACAAACTAACCAGTGCATGGCTGAAAACCGAACATAATGTCGCCTCAAGTTTGCCCTCCAGAAATACATGCAGTGATACCTACCCATGCACAACATGGCATTAGAGATACTAGAGGAAAAAGACCACCATTATTGTCACAAATCTGTTGTCAATGGCAATACAAACTAACAAGTGTATGGCTGAAAGCAGAATATAATGTGGCCTCCGGGTTGCCCACCGGAAATACATGCAGGGACACCTACCCATGCACAGCATGGCACTAGAGATACTAGAGAAAAAAGATCACCATAATTGTCACTATCTGTTGTCAATGGCAATACAAACTAACCAGTGCATGGCTGAAAGCAGAACACAATGTGGCCTCAGGATTGCCCACCGGAAATTCATGCAGGGATTTCTACCCATGCACATCATGGCACTAGAGATACTAGAGGAAAAAGATCACCATAATTGTCACTATCTGTTGTCAATGGCAATATAAACTAACCAGTGCATGGCTGAAAGCAAAACATTATGTGGTCTCAGGATTGCCCGCCAGAAATACATGCAGGGACACAAACCAATGTACAACATGGCACTAGAGGAAAAAGATCACCATAATTGTCACTATCTGTTGTCAATGGCAATACAAACTAACCACTGCATGTCTGAAAGCAGAACATAATGTGGCCTTTGGGTTGACTACCAGAAATACATGCAGGGACAACTACTCATGCACAATATGGTACGAGAGGTACTAGAGGAAGAAGATCATGATAATTGTCACTATCTGTGGTCAATGGCAATACAAACTAACCCATGCATGGCTGAAAGCAGAACATAATGTGGCCTCAGGATTGCCCACCAGAAATACATGCAAGGTCACCTACCCATGTACAATATGGCACTAGAGATACTAGAGGAAAAAGATCACCATAATTGTCACTATCTGTTGTCAATAGCATTACAAACTCACCAGTGTATGGCTGAACGCAGAACATAATGTGGCCTCGGCGTTGCCCTCCAGAAATACATGCAGGGACACCTACCCATGCAAAACATGGCACTAGAGGAAAAATACTACCATAATTGTCACTATCTCTTGTCAATGGCAATACAAACTAACCCATGCATGGCTGAAAGCAGAACATAATGTGGCCTCAGGATTGCCCACCAGAAATACATGCAAGGTCACCTACCCATGTACAATATGGCACTAGAGACACTAGAGGAAAAAGATCACCATAATTGTCACTATCTGTTGTCAATGGCAATATAAACTAACCAGTGCATGGCTGAAAGCAGAACATAATGTGGCCTCAGGATTGCCCACCAGAAGTACATGCAGGAACACCTACCCATGTACAATATGGCACTAGAGATACTAGAGGAAAAAGATCACCATAACTGTCACTATCTGTTGTCAATGGCAATACAAACTAACCAGTGCATGGCTGAAAGCAGAACATAATGTCGCCTCAAGTTTGCCCTCCAGAAATACATGCAGTGATACCTACCCATGCACAACATGGCATTAGAGATACTAGAGGAATAAGACCACCATTATTTTCACAAATCTGATCTCAATGGCAATACAAATTAACAATTGTATGGCTGAAAGCAGAATATAATGTGGCCTCAGGGTTGCCCACCGGAAATACATGCAGGGAAACCTACCCATGCACAGCATGGCACTAGAGATACTAGAGGAAAAAGATCATCATAATTGTCACTATCTGTTGTCAATAGCATTACAAACTAACCAGTGTATGGCTGAAAGCAGAACATAATGTGGCTGCGGGGTTGCCCTCCAGAAATACATGCAGGGACACCTACCCATGAACAGCATGGCACTAGAGATACTAGAGGAAAAAGATCATCATAATTGTCACTATCTGTTGTCAATGGCAATACAAACTAACCAGTGCATGGCTGAAAGCAGAAAATAATGTGGCCTCAGGGTTGCCCACCAGAAATACACGTAGGGACATCTACCCATGCATAACATGGCACTAGAGATACCCCAATATTATGCAAATGTTTATCATAGCAACCTCTCCAAGTTATACCAAAGAGTTTGGGCTCCAAACAATCAGTTGAAAGCAGCAGGCACCAAACTGCTAACCTGGCAACCTCATAATAGAAAGTAATAATCACTGGTTAGTCCTATCAGCAGTTAAATCATTGTGGCCCTCATAAGAGAAAGAAAGAGACCCAGGAAACGATATCCTGAACAGAGAATAAGAGATTAACCTCTACTCATGTTCAATAGATATGGAGGGTGTGCAGACCAGATCATCTACTATTTATCTACTCCTGTTAGCCTATAAAAAAAATTTATGACAGAATTCATAATAAATATGTCTACTGATGTCTACAACCAACTAAAAAATCACGATAGCACTTTGTCTCTGATGTTTTCACTTATCATTCCTTCTCTGTTATTTTCTCTTCTACATTGCTATTTGATTATCTAACTTGTTTAACTTAGCATATGCTTACCCACTCTTATTTATCCATGCTGAAAAAAATAGCAATAGTTAATTTTTCAGCATGGATAAATAAGAGTGGGTAAGCATATGCTAAGTTAAACAAGTTAGATAATCAAATAGCAATGTAGAAGAGAAAATAACAGAGAAGGAATGATAAGTGAAAACATCAGAGACAAAACCAACAAAAGAAAAAAAAAAGAAAAATACAATAGCAACAATGAGTTAAACATTTACAAACAACATCATTGTAAGGCTTTCTTGTAAGGCTTTCTAACTTACAAGTGGATCTTCACATGTTTCTTGCCAGACTTAATATCAATGGTGGATTAGTGAAAATTACAGCTGACTCTGAAATACACTTCAAATTCAACGGCCAAATAAAATGGGTTGTAGTTAGGGTAAGAAGGGATGTAGGGTGAAGAGTCCAAGCAAAGCTGAAGTCACTACCTTTGGATGGGTTTTGTAGGTGAAGATGGTAGGGAGTGAATGGTCCTGAATCTCACTTGTGAATGGTGTTGAACCATCTTTACTTGCCAGGGGGAAGTGGGTGTTGGAGTGAAAGCACTTTTAAATAGCAATCTAACCCGGCTATTTTTGGGGGGGCCTTTATCAAGAAATTAGAGTCAAAATATTAGTTACCAAAAAAGTCAGCCATAAACGAATGTCAAAATTCAGATGATGGTCTTCATTCTTTTTTGTACAAAGTTTGCCAAAATGGTGAGAAAAACCACTTACTGTAAAATATCTGATGCAAAGATTTGGATACCATACTTTTGTTTTTGTTCATACCTGACTATGGTAGCTCCTTTATTTTGGGCCTGCCTCCTACATAGCCTAACTTTCTTCTCTTTTGTCACTACAATAAAAGGAAAACCTCATCTACTATGTATGCCACTTAAAATCAACAAATACCTTATATAAATGAAGAATCAAAATTTGCATTCATCTTCATTTCACAAGTGTTTACATCACTAAGGTATTGCTTTTTCAATGACAACTTTTTTGTTAGGATTACCAGTACATGCAGAGTGTCCTATGAGTTGAGGTACATACTTTGGATTATGATAATTCAAATCATTCTAAGTAAAAAGTATTCTATATAAGTTAGCCATTAAGGTCAGCCAAAGGTACCAAGAAGTTTTGGTCAGTGAAAATACATGAATTTTAATCTCTTCAGAAAAAATTTAACTGTGTATAGTGAAATCAGTTACTGAAAATTTATAATCTTCAATCTCTTCAAAAAATTTCTAATGTATGTGTGACTCCCCATTTTTTTGTGTAAAAAAACTGATCATAAAAACTTGTACTATACTTGAGTACACTGGGTGTAACAGCAACATTGTTCAATTGTTAGATTAAGCTTTGAACTGTTGTATCTTAGAAATGATTAAAGATATCTTACTGGAATTCTCCAAGGTTTTTATAACACTATTGGACTCTACTTTGAACAATAAGAATGTATAATTATTCTCCAAGCTTAACAGAAGAAGCATGATGAAATTGATCATAAACGAAAATAACATGTCCATCATTAATTAATCATAGATAAGGATCGGAAGCTCATGAAGGATTGAAATAAAGTTCAAATACATATATATTATTCCAGGATCATTTTCCAACTTATTCAAAATGATCTTCACCTTTTAACTTTCTGTCCTGAAGTAACAAGGTGTCTCACATGTTTCATGTATGATTTCATTTTCAAATCTTTTTTCACTGCTCTTTTGGACTGTCATAGCTGAAACTCCTTTCTCACATGCGAAACATCCTATGGATTGAGTTGGATCTTTTCTAATTGATCTCTTGAGCTCTAAGTTGAAATGATGATCTTCTTGTTATGACTTCCTGATCCAGTTTTTCTCTCTACTGTTCCCTTTTTTTAAACTCATTCACCATTCTCTTGATGGTTCTTGAATGGACTTTGAACATGGAAGTCAGAGTATGAATGTTGGTACCATTACTGAAGGCCTGAATGATTTTTTTCTTCTCACCATTACTCAGTTGAGAAGACAGTGGAGCTGACACAAAATGATTTTAACCTGTTCTCTTTCTAGCTGAATAACTCAAAGGGTTTTTTTAGTGATTCTTAAAACAAATGGTATCAAGATGGCTAAATGTCTTATCTGACAACCTGGAAAAAGAAACTCAATTAGTTTAGTGTTTTTTTTAAGATATTAAACATTTTGTGTGATGGACAGTTTTGCTGTTATACCTGGTATATGGTAAGCTAATTTTTCATTTTACTATGAAAGGTTTCCAGGAAGTATTTTTTCATATTATATACAGGAGTATTTTTAAAAATGTTTTCTAAGTTTGCATATTGAATATTTTTACACTAACTACAGATATATATAAACAAAAACAAAAAAATGATGGTTGCAAACTTATTTACAAATAATTATAATGATTTGCAAAAACTACTAAAATATATTTAATTTTCAATAATAAATAATTTTCTAATGGAAAATTCTAAACACACAGACTTTGCTCAATAATTTTAGAATTTATTGACAGCTTTCTCACTGTTGTGAAAAGTTTATTAAAAGTTTTACTAGTTAATCTATGAAATAATAATTCAAACATAGTTTTCATAATCTTAATAATACATTGCATTTTGTGCATATGTTTATGATTAATTTATTTGAGTTTTCAGTTTCATTTAATTTGGTAGTTTTACTAATTATGCATAACAATGACTAAAAACCATTGTCTGACCCATAGTAAATGGAAAGGTTTTTCCTGGCTGTTTTTGCTTATAACAGATAGCAATTTGTCTGTGAGTCAGGGGTTATTAAATTCGTTATTCTTTTAATTACAACACCAGTGAATTACTGATTATATGCAACAAAAGGATTGTCTTTATCTTTTTCAAACATTTTGTATAAACATAGAACTAATTTGAAGAGTTAATTACAAAACAGTTCTAAGCCATATAATGTATGTTTTGAAATATTTCTATTTCAGACATTGAGAAAATACAGTGAAAAATATTAAAATTGATTTAATTGAAATTTCATGGTTTATTTTAAGAGAGTTGAGATAATGTTTCCTTCCTGTGCAAACATTGTCAATTGTTTGTTGTTAATGTACAAAGATTTGTTTTTCACTAGGTAACATGGAGTGAAAAATTTGTAGAAATTCTACTAACAGATGTGCCTATTTTTGAATACTAAATTTGTTAAGCCTGGGGCAATCATAAACTATTTTAAGATGTGAATATCATAAAATTATGCAATTTTTAAAGGAATGATTGACACGTTAAAACTCATTGTTTGAATATTGTCTAAATCTTATTTGAAATGAGTTGTTAAGCTACTAATTGTTTAATCTAATATGTTTAATTTTATCATTACATTTCAACATTCTTAAGCTTTTGTCAGGTGTAGAATTCATTTGGTAGGAGGGTGTTATGACAGATTGACCCAGACCTAAATATCACAAATTCTTACAGGCAGTGCTGATTTTGTTTACAAAACATATACAATGTATTTTAGAATATTAGGCAAGGAGGAGGCTTATACTTAACATCAGGAAGAGGCAGCTGAAGTTCCTGTGACACATAATGAGGAAGGAGGGCTTGGAGAATCTGATATTCACAGGTCAAATAGAGGGAAAGAGAGACAAAAGAAAACAACACATGACATACCTGGTGGCCTTAAGCAAGTGGATGACACAATGTGGTCTGAGGGAGGTGGCAGAGGGAGGGAACTTTTTGAAAGCTGAAAGGGATAGAGGTAGGTGAAGAGCCATGGTTGCCTATGTCTTGAAAGGACACGGTACATAGAAAGAAGTTCAAATCACTTCTGGGCTACCATATTTGATGGTAAATAAGATCCACGTATATGAATAGAAAATATTAAGAATAAAATGTCAGATGGTACATTGAAGATTATCATGTGAGTTATCCTAACATAGCTTTGCCAAGAAGACATTATAGGTGCTTAACAGCACCTATAAAAATGGGACACTTCCTGTCTTCACTCTCCTATCTCTCTTTTTTCCACTCAGCATGCTGTAGCAATGACAGCCATGAGGCCTTTCTCCTTAGTGGCTGAATTTTTGCATGTGTACACATGTGTGTATATCACCCACATAATTCCTAACTTATAATGTCTTCTTTCTTTCACATGCATACTAGTTTATTTTCACTCTCTTTTTACTCAGTGATGTAAAAACAAAAATATAAAGTATTGCCTTGTTGAAATTCATTCATTTGCTTATACTCATCATTTACTTGTGAAAAATATTGTTGCAATTGTGCTATTAGTCTAACTAAAAGTATTGCCCACAAAAATGGTGACCACGAATCAATTTCAACATGCAACAACTAAAATATCACCCAGTTCCCTGTTTGGTGCAAATCAAAACAAATTTCTCATTTATTTCTCAGTTATTTTGATTGGACAATTTTTTTAAAGGAATTATCCTGTCAAATTCTGCATTCTCCCCTCTACCATTCATGATCCTTATGTTCTTGATTGGCTAAAAATATTTGTAAAGTTAGAGTAAATTAAAACTGAAGCAGTGACAGACAAGTAAAGCATGACATACACATTTTTATATTCTTAATGTAATCTACATTAGTTTTAGATTTTAAATTTTCACTATATTTGTTAAGTCAGAAATTTTCAAATAGTTTAAAATCCATAATCAGTTGATATCAGAATGAATGATATTTCTATTCAAAATTTTTATTAATTTTTTCTTTTACAGAAAATAAAATATAAAATAAAAACCAAAGATTGACAATGAAAATGATTGCCAGTAATAAACACTTGTAGATCCAAACTATCAACACTTAATGTGAAATGTGATAAGCTTTGGTATTAATTGTGAATGTAAAGATTAGCACAAACAGCCTTTGTAAAGCATGAATCTTTTCAATATATAAACAGTTTGATAGAACTAGCACAACTAACAAACCACTTAAAAGAGCACCAGCACAACTAACAAACCACTTAAAAGAGCACCAGCACAACTAACAAACCACTTAAAATTTTAATGATTGACTCATAAAAAGTTCACTTACAAAACTAATCCTAACAGTTACTTTTTAATAACATAATAATTGCATTAAATTCATGGCAGAAAATTGGACATTTGAATAAGAAAAAAAGTTATAAAACATATATAAAACTTAATTTTATACAATTTTCTTCTGCTAATAGAAAGCTGAATGAATGAAAAAATATTATTTCTAGATTTTAAGCAGAATTAGAAATATCATTGTTTTTTTTGGGGTGGGGGTGTAAAAACATGTTGATTTTAAAACTTCCAAAATTCATCTAATTATTGGATTTTAATAAAACTTTTGGAAAAGAGAATATATATATATATATATATAGCAGTTTCTCTTCAAAATCTTAGAGAACATGTTTTTTTTATGTTATTGTACCCCCTCTTTTTACTTTGATGATTTTCATTTGTGTATCAAGGTGAATTAGCTTGAGGTTTATACATTTCAAAGATATTTTCTTGAAAAATTAGAACACAGAAGAAAAATCAATATGGATTGTGAAAATTGGTGTGAAATTTTAAAAAAAATAAAAATAGAATCAAATATGGCACTTTTTGAAGATTTTTATTTTTTAATTTATATTCTAGATATATTGTCTTCAAAACTTTTCTTTTTAAATTTTTTGTTTTTTATAGTAATTTTTTTTGTAATTTTCTATCAGTTTAATGCAATATTTTAAAAAGTATTCATTCTTTCAAAAGGCATACCACTTTAGGATTTTGATCTTAAAAACTTGATGTCCTATAAAAAATAGACATACAAAGATATTGCAAATATATTCCCTGGAACTATTCTTAAAATAATTTTCTAAAAAATTACACAGCTGTTGATGGGATGTTATTAATTAGTTTGCACAGATTCATAATGTTTTTACTTTTCAATTATGTTCATTCTTGCATTATGTTGTAACAAAAATACACCATGCTAAGTTCTTCATGTTTGATTTCTTTTTTTTTTTTTTATTAAACTAATATAGTATGGATTTCTTATTTCTGCATGCAAACCATTGGAATATTTTGTACCTGTCTTCTATATAAAACTTTTTCTGATTGCTTCAATGTAAATATTTTTTTATATAAATCACTTATGTATAAGATTTTTTATTTTAAAAATACAAAATTGCTTCCTAAATAAATTTTTCAGGGTGAAAATTTTATTTCTTTAAATATCATAATCATTTTCAAAAATATTTTATTACTTGAGATCCCCCAAAAAGTAAATATATAAGTTTTTCTTACATTCTTTGTGATCAACATTTTATGTAACAGAATGTGTTTCATAATTATATTTTTAAAATCTTGATCAACAAAAGAATTACAGAAAATAAATTCTGTATATAAAAAAGAATAAAATATTAGTTTCTATTATGTTGGTACCTCCACAGAAAATGTGTTGCCTAAGGTTTAAAATGAATTTAAAAAAATGAAAAACCTTTCTTGAATCTTTTATTTTAGTTTTAATTTCAAGCTAATAGATTAAATTTAATATTTCCAATAAACAAAATACTGTGCTGTATTTCAAAAACTAATTTAAATTAACTGGAGGGACATTTTTTTTTCTGAAATAACTGATAAGCACCTTTTTATTCATTGTTCATCTCAATGTAATTCTCTTTATTAAAAATCTTCTAAAAAATAAAATATCAGTTATGTGCCATGCATGATACATGAGGCGATCATGTATCTTTTGATACATGACTGATGAGGCAGATTTTTTCCTGCAAATAAAATATACTTTTCTGAAACTTTATTTGAGCAATATTAGCTGATTTAAAGAATAATTAATCTGATTTGAAACAAATATTTACTTTAAATTTAAAATATTGTAGAAATGCATTTTTTCAACACAGTAGTAACTGTTTATTTAAGCTGTTCAAGTGTTGACAGCTTGATGGCAGATTGATATTTAATGTTCTTCTACTGGGGCTTTATCTGTAAAAAAATAACTGAACAATACAAAGTGAGAGCCTTTTATATATAATTTTTAAGTACTCGGTAATCTTAAAAAAATAGGAAAATATTGTCTGTAATCTACTGTTTTATTTATATATATACTTTGCTTTAAAAATTTAAATTTATCACTCTTATTTTCTGGTTATGTCGTGTATGAACTACCGTATCTACAAAAAGCGGCACGTTTTGACACATACAAAAAATCAAGATTCTTCTGTATGATTATTTGTAAGCTTTTCCAATTAAAGGGTGAAATTAATAAACAATTTTAAGAAATTTATAAGTTAATAAATCATTTTAATTAAAAAAAACCCCAAAAAGCAATGAAATCAATTCTTACAAAGGGGAACCATTCAAGTAGTTTTTTACAACACGAATTGCTATTGTAAGCTGATAAATATGACCTCAGCAATCTCAATTTGACTAAAAAAAGAGAGACATCCATATAATAGAAATATATTTTTTTAAAATTTAGGAAAATCTTTAGTTTAGTTAAATAGATTAAAGCATTAAAGTAACTATTTTCCATTAAATTCACTTGATGTTATGATTATTTATATCTTTAATAGATTTTTTTTCACTTGTTTAGTTAATATAATATCGAGTTTTCTGTCAATCAGATAGCGGCCATTTTGATTTTCGCCAATTCAAGAGAAAATTTTGAGTTTGAAGTCGTAACGGTTAATTATAATTGAATTTAAAACTGTAGTTTTTCTTTGCAAAATGCAAATTTGTGCTTTTATGTTTGTAATGAAGTAAGAAGATTCATAAAAATTCACTTTTTAAAATAATAACTATTTTTCGACAAGATTTTCGTTGGAGATACCTACATTTAAAAAATGTTCAATAGTTTTATTTAGTAGTTCGAATTAAATTTAAATACGAACTCAACAAAGTAAAAAAAAAAAGAAACACAAACACTTGAAGTGAAGAGTAAACTGGCTAAGAGCAATAAACTAAAAACAAAATAATAGAGAGGAAATTTTAAAAATAAATTTAAATAAAAACTTCCCAACTTGGTTGGAGAGAGTTACACCGTTATTAAAACACTTCGTGATTTTCAGCAATTTTCGGTTATTAAAAAAAAAGTGAAAGAAAATAAATTAAAAGTTAAAACAATCTCCTTTTAAAAGCAAGGACCAGTTTGAGACGGATTGGGCAGAATTTTACTTAAAGTTGCATATTTTTCACTGCCGGGCGGTGTTTGGGTCAAGGGTCAGAATTTCTGAATGTTTTTTTTTTTTTTTTTTTTTTTTTTAGAATGGCAGGAACTTGTCACCTGAGAAAAGTTTGGCGTAATAAGCTACATTGATAACTTCCTATTCGGCCTTGCAGTACACTAAATATAACTTATATTTAAGTGTGAGTGTAAATAATACTTAAAGTACATAGAGAATATTTTCACTTTACACCGGTTGGAGTAGCAAAAACCAAATTCGATCATGAGGGCCGTGTCATTCGTCGAACGAATTGAGTTGGATTTCTCAAAGAATTTATTAAATGATGCTCTTGCACTGGGAGATATTGACAATGATGGGGTAAGGACAGAACGCAAATCTATTTAACTTCGGTATTATTGGACGTAGCAAGCAAAAAAGAACAAACTTTTTCTTGCTTGCTACGTCCAATATTTTTTTGCTAAAAATTCAACAAAAAATCATTCATTTTTAATTTTTATGTTTTCAAATTATTCTTAAAAAAATCCCCCCTCCTCGCAAAAAATAACAATTTGACATTCGTTGATCTTTTTTACTTATGAAACACTGAAATGTAGAAACAAACGATCTCAATTGGTAATTCTCATTTTATTTTTGATTGCTTTTTTTTTTTTTTTTAAACGTATCTAATATTAATAATTTATATAAAATAACACTCACATTGAATGCTGGTGCTAATAAAATAGGGCTCTATAACAGCTATACATTTTCCCCACATCGGTACACAACACAACTGAGTTTCATGCACAACACAATCGCCAGGTGCTGGTGTTATGCTACTGGTGAGGAAAAAATGTATATTTAATTAATAAGGGTATTAATAAATTTATTCAGAAACTAAATAGTCATCGTTTTTGTAGCTATAACTCACTTAATGGTGGTCATTACTGATCCTTGTTACTATGTTACAGCTCAGTATCACGAGTTGTGTACCCTTGTCTTATTGTTGTATTAGGGACTTGATAGTAAATAGTTAAACCCAACAGATGTATTCTTGTGTCGTGAGTGAGAAAGCCCTAAATGAATGAACCCAACTAAAAAGATAATACACAGTGTCAGAAGTGATTAGAACAATCTAGGGTTCTTAAAAAAAAAAAAAAAAAAAATCCTCCCACAAGCATTTGACTTCTTTAATCCATGGCTGACTTGGTGCCAAAAGTTTTGAATTGTGTCTAAGTTGTATTTGGAAACTGGGACAATTCAAATAAATACCCTAATATATTGTATGGGCAAAGAGGCAGAAAATGTTTTAATAAAAATTACATTTTCTAAGAGGGAAGATGAAAATGACTTCCAATCTGTAATAATAAAATTCAAAGTTCATTTCATGCCCAAGAACAGAATGCATGAAAAGGCCATTTTTCACTTGAGAATAAGTCACAACATTTGTGAGACTGTTATATTTGAACATGCAGATGGTTGTAACTTCACCAACAAGAACAAAGAAATATAGGACAGATTCATTATCGAACTTCAGGACAAAGGTTTATCGGGACACCTTCAGACAAGGTTTGAATGAAAGGGGGAAATTTAAAAAATACTCTCAGACTGAGATCAGAAGAAAAAATATCTTGAAAAAAATGTGGCAGATGTAACCGGCTACATGACTGGGGCAGTGTCCTGCAAAATGACAAACTTGTGAAAAAAAAAAATGCAACCACTTCGCTATATATTGCAGGATGAAAATAGGTAATGTCAGGGAAATAAAACATAACCACAGGGAGGTATGTTTTTTAGGCTCACTCACAGAGAAAAATAAAAACACTTGACCCATGGCTCGCTAACTTGAAGATACATGGTAGCCACCTGAAGTTTAAAATATACACAGGAGCGGACATTACAGTAATAAGCCACAAAATGTACAAAAATCTTCAGAACAGACTGCCTTTAAGACCGGTAGAAGGAATTTTTAGAAGCTCAGGTGGCACGTTATTGTGCAAAGGAAATTTCCAGACTTCCATGATGCATAAAAAGAAATATTACATATTCGAGGTATATGTATTAAATGGTCAAGACATAGAAAATTTAGTTTCCGGAGAGGTTGCTCATTTGATGGGAATGGTTATTAAAGATGACCACATCTGAAGATACATATTTTGCAATCAGCACTGTCTATCAAACCCCCATGAAACATTAAAACTGACACCATTACATAGAGGCCTTGGCAGAAGAAAGACAGATATATTCACACTGAATAGATGCAATCAGCTAGTAGCAATTGACTATTTTTCATGTTACTTAGAAATAGCCTGTCTTGATCCACTTATCAGTGGCAATGTAATTGGTAAATTGAAAAATTGTTTGCCAAATGATCCTAAATGAAGTGATCAGTGACAATGAGTTCATGAGCACAAGATTCAGTGACTTTGCATCCAAATACAGATTTACGCACAACATTGTTAGTCCCCACTTTCCTCAAGTGAATAAAGCAGCAGAAAGTGGAGTTAAAAATTGCAAAAAGAGTCTTACAACAAACAGATACTTTTCTGGCTCTAATGGCATACCGTAGCACACTGATATCAGCTACAAAAGAAATTCCTGTGGAGTTGATTATTGGTAGGAAAATAAGGATGGTAGTACCAAGCCACCCAAAGAGACTAAATCCGAAATTGCCTGACTTGAAATGAGTCAAGGAGGCAGATTCTTCAGCAAAAAGCCAGATGAAAAAAAAAACTATGATATAAAACATGACACTCAAAATAGGCAGTTAGGTGAGAGTAAGATCATGTCAAAAATTTAATTTGTCATCCATTCCTTTTTTCCTTGTCTAGTTTTCTTTATGATGATCTTGTTTGCTGATGTTACTAAAGCTTCTATTTGTGTCCTACTTTGAGTTTCTATTCCCATTCAGTTCATTCTTTTATCTGCTTTTGACACTGTCTATATATTTCTCCTTCACATTCAGGCCAGGAGTCTGATATATTGCAATTTACATGCCATCGTGGCCCCCTTCAATTACCTTAGTTTCACTCTAAGTTTACATTTTACTGGAAGGTGGTTGCTCCTGTACTTGACACTTGGGCATGTTTTGCAGTGGAGAACTGCATTCCTGAGTTTCTTATTGATTGTTATGTAGTCAGTTTGGTTCTTCATTTCTTCTTGGCTACTCCATGTCCATATACCTCTTGGATGTTCTTGAAATCAGGTGTTGGCTACAACCTGATCATTCACTATGTACCATTAAACCATTTTTCTTCATGTTCATTACAAGGTCCTAGTCTTTGCCAACTACTTCACCATTTCCCTTTCCCTACTTTGGCATTCATGTCTCACATATTGATTGCAATTTCCTGTAATTTGCATTGAGCATAAAACCTTTCAATTTCTTCTGTATTTTGTGCTGTCAGTGCATATGCAATTATGATAGCTAGGTTAAAAGACTTCTCTTTTAGATTAATTACAAGAATTCTATCAGATAATTGACTGTATCCCAGAATACATTTCTTCTAATATAAGTCCTACTCCCATCTCATTTTTCAGAAATTCAATTAATAATAGAAAAATCAAAAATTATAAGAAGTTTCAACTGCTTTGTATGAAACCTAAAAACTCTCATGATTCAACTTATAAATTATTCTAAGACATTTCTTTAGCCAGTACTTTTGTTTTTGTTTTACTGAATTCACTCTAACCTAATTCTAGTCATTTCTTCCTGATGCTCTTGTAAATGGTAGGATTCCATCTTTCTTTAGCTATGGGTTAAATAACAGGACAGACTGTGTTCTCCTACACTGAGTAGCATCCACTCTAGGAGAAGGTTAACTCTGTATTCAAAATCAGTTTGAAAAGAGATGGTCTCTGTTAGGATGTTTTGCCCTGGACACAATTACTGCTGCTACAACTGCAGTATGTATGGTGCCCCTATAACCTTAATAGGTTATGGGACACATGGTCATGGTGAGTCCACTGATTCAATGCATTTAGATTATTCATTTTAATTTTAATTAAATGGTACCAGTTTTGACCTAATATAAATGAGTAAAAATTACTTAATTGTAACTCAAATCAGTTATCTGCTGTTAAAAATTAAGTACCTTAATAATACCATTTCAGCATTTTGTAACTCTTGAAATTTATTTAAAGAAATATGAACACAAATAGCAGAAATTAAAACAAATTATGTTTCCAGCAAAAATTGAAAGCTTCACTTTAGTCGGCCATAATTATATCACAAGTATCTTTAATATATTTTTACAATGTTTTTTCTTCTTTTTTTTTTGCAGGGCAATGAATTGGCAGTTGGAAATATAGAAGGTACCTTATCTGTATTTAAAGGAAAAGAGTTTAGTCCCTGGAAAAAATGTTCTGATCTGGGAATGGTAAATATTTTATTTACAATTCTTTCCAGTTATTGTATTAATTCATGATTTTTATTTTTTGTAAATGCATATATTTATCATGTTAATAATCTGAAAACTTTAAATAATATTAATCTCTTGAAAATGATAAAAGTAATATGAATGAATTCCTGATGCAATATGAGAAATGGATAATAATAAAGGCTTATTGCCTGTTTGAAATACTTAAAGGGTTTTAAAAAAATATAACAATGTATTCATAAAAAAAATCTCTTCTAAGTAATTCTGTTATAATAGAAGACAAAAGAACTATATTGCTAAAGATACATGTCAAATGATTGGTTACCTGTACCACCCCAGTAAGTACCTGACTCCTCATGCTATTCTATACCTTTATAAAAACCAGATCAGGCTGAAAATGGAGTACTGCTGTCATATTTAGGTGGGAGCTGCCCAATCCTCACTTTCTAGTTTTCATATAGTTCAAAAGTGTTTTTTTGAAGAATTATCACCCCCAGCCCCCTCTCTCAGGGGGGAATGTGGCAAGCTTTTCTCTGCTCTATTGCTACTTTTATGGAAAGTGCTTGGATGAACTATATTCCTTGGTTCCGCCAGTTCTGAACTTAAAAATTACTGTAAGTACTAAATTGAAAAAGGTGAACTTCCTTGATATAACATTAAATTTAATGAATAATGTATATATACCTTATAAAAACCCAATACAATCCTTTATATATACACCCTAAATCTAATCATCCTCCATCTATAATTAAGTATATACCTTTATCTATTGAAAAGAGAATAAGTACAAATTCAGCAAATGAGAAAATTTTCTATGAACATAGTAATTTCTATAATAAAGCTCTAAAGGATAGTGGCTACAAAAGCCCAAAACTAAATTATATAAAAAATGAAAGTGGAAACCATAGAAAAAACTGAAGTAGAAAAATCATTTGGTATACACCCCTATACAACCAAATGGTAAAAAACAAATTAGGACAAAAAATCCTTGCATTAATTGTTAAACATTTTCCTAAAGACAGTAAACTCGGTACAATTATTAATAAAAATACCCTAAAATTAAGTTACGGTTGTACTGAAAACTTAGAAATGATTATTAAGAAACATAATGCTAATATCTTGAGTAAACACTTAAACCAAAATCAAAGAAATTTAGACAGTATAATAAAATGAGATGAAGATATCAAAAATTATGTAACTGCAGAAATCCTCATAACTGTCCTTAATGATAAATGTCACACTGAATCATTAGTATACCAATACAATATCTCATCTATTGAGAATCCAGACAAAGTAAAAGTCTAAATTGGATGCACAAGACATGAATTCAAAAACTATTTCAACCAACATCAAAGTTCTTTTAGAATAAATAAATACCAAAATCAGATGTCCCCATCTAAATATTTCTGGCACTTAAAAGAAACCAATAAAACACCTACTGTGAAATGGAAATTAATAAGAAAAACCAGAACATATAGGTCATTAAATGACCCATGTTCTTTGTGCATACACGAGAAATTATACATTATTATGTTTACAAAAAATAAAAATTTACTTAATCAAAGAAATGAAATAGCTATTCTTTGCTGACATTGTCAAAGATTTTCCTTAAATAATGTTAAAAAAAACCTGGAAAATGATACATATTTATATTTGATATTTTAATAATAATTTTTAAATAATAAAGTAATTCTAATACATTTCTTTGTTTTAAAAGAAGTATAGTCTATTAGTATTTAGAATTAGAAGTAATATTTTAAAATTGTATTTTAATATGACGTACTCATAATCAAACAACCCTTTTGAAAAAAAATCTTTATGTATACAATTACAAATTTAATGGCAAAATAAAAGTATTGAAAAAACCAGATGACATGTGAAAATTATTTGTTGAACAGGCACCTCTACCCTAACTTAACCTCATTTCGAAAGTAACTCATATTTTGATAAAATAGTTGTCAGTGAAAATGAATACCCTACCACCCCTTGGCAAAATGATTGAATTTCCCTGTATCCTTAGAAACTAATATTAAGAATGTATGTGCTTATAAAACTCAGTAAATTTCAAAATAAGTTATTCCAAAATTCACTTGAAAATGAAATGGTACTAGGAATTTTAACTTAATTCTATAATTAAATTTGAAGTTTTTAGTTTCTGTTTTTGAAACATGGTAATTTCTGTGTCGAGATGGAAACATATTTTTAAATAAGTAAATTTATAATATTTATGCTCTGCAGAATTGTATTGAGCACTGTTTTTTAAAAATAATTAATAAGAACACCGGATTATAAATTTTACTGTTCTTTCTCTTTATTTTAATATATGTGTGCGTGAACCAAATGTTCAATGATATAAACAAAGTATTTGTAACTAGTAGAATGAGTTTTTTTTTTTTTTTCGGTGGGGTTGTTTAATAACTATGTATTTTCCATTTTACAAAGAAATTTATGTAATAGCAATGCTCCTAACAGTCTTTATTAGATGGAATCAAGCTATTTTTGCTCCCAAAATCATCAACTCAAGATGCCTGAGCAGTACCTCGTGATCACATCAGACCATTTTGGTTTTCCATTACAGTATAAAACTGCCAAATATTGGCTGAGATTTAAGACAAGCAGAACACTGAATTGGTAATTTAGTTGTAATATTTAATGCTAACTTTATTTTTAAATATTAATATCCATATACTTACACAATTGAAAGATTTATCAAATAAGTGTAGAATTGGTTTCAAAACTATAATTTTTATTAAAATCCAACTCTCAGGATTATGATTAATGTTACTGCCAGGCAAATGAATTTGGTTGCCTTTTCAAAAAGTTTGCTAATTGACTGAATGTCTTTATATAGGTCTGTTAATCAAGGTAAATATACTTTTTGATAATTTACCATTCATTTTGAGTTTGAAATTAAAATTATTTTTCTGTGAAAGATAACAATTAAAATTTTATTTCCGTCTATCAATAAAAAAACATTTCACAAAATAATTGTATCCTGAAAATGTCAAAGTAGGAAAGCTTTTCAAAAATTTGCTTCTATAAATCTATGAATTTTTGTAAAATATAATTTTGATTTCTCTCTACAGATCACTTGTGTGAAAGTTGGTGATATCTGTAATAGTGGAAAGGTAAATGTTTATTTCATTGCATTAATTTGTTTTTTATTTTAAGCACCATGCTTTCTTTTTTGCATTCACAGTCATTCCTTATTCCATTTTGCACATTCTTGTTTTACTTTAGCTAGCTTCAGATGTATATTACAGTCTGGTAGTCCTTAAGTATCACTCGAGAACAAAGATAAAAATATTAGTTCAAATAAGTCCTGGAAAAAACATATATATATATATATATATATATATATATATATATATATACATACCTTAGTGTATCCATGATGTAAAAAATGACAGCAATTGTTAGAAAGTTTTAATAATTAGATGCAATGAAGCAAAAGTCTTGAAACAATGTATTGAGATTCAATAAAGCAGAGATAAAGAATTCACAACTAAAATAGAGACCAATAAACTATTCAATTAACCTGTTCCCTTTATATCTTTTAGATGTTCAGTGGTATCTATGGTTGATTGATTACTCCTGATATATAAATCAATTTTTGCTCAATATGTTTTCATGTTAAAAATTTTATGTGTTTAATGTAACAGTGAAATGGAAATATTTCTCAGAAGAAAAATATTAGCAACAGAAGGACAAAATGGTAATGACAAAGCCTATTTCTAGATAAGTTGAAGCAAGATGATCATTTAATAGACAAAAGTATCTGAGTGCCCCACATGAAAAGCTTGAACAAATAAGACTGCAATCTAAGAAACATATGAGTAAGAGAACTGATTAATTAAGTAGATCATTTTGCTTGTGAAATAATTTTGTCTAAATGATAAGAAATATTTCATTTGTATAGATTATTAAAATAAGAGAAGTAATTACTCATAAATTTACTAACTTAAATTAATTTATCTCCCTTCACACAACAGATGAGACCTGAAATATAAATAAACACACATTGATAATTTTAAAATTTTATATAATACAATAACTCTGTGATAATTCACTTGTAAGCTTGTTATCTTACAGTAAAAATTTTTGGAGGGGTTAAGCTTGTAGCTTAGTTCTTTCAGTGTGTTGTTATTTGTTTGTTAAATTTCCTTAAATTTCACATGAAATGTTTTTTTGAAAGTTTCTGGAGTGATCCTAAAGAAAAATTATATTGATTTAAGTGTTTTATATACTGTTAACTTTTCTATAACCTCAATAGCAGTATGTAACTTTTTTTTATTCATTTCACTCCAAGGAAGGAAATAAGGCTACTAAGATGCAAGGAATTACTGAGAATGAGAAAAAGAAAACCTTATTAAGGAGAGAGAACAGTAAAAAAAAAAAAAAAAGCAGGCATCAAGACAGAAGATAACAATGGACATTGCATTTATATTTTTGAAGCTCAAAGTTGACTGGAATGCAAGAAGCTAGAAGAGAGTTCCACAAGTGAGAAGTGCGATAGAAGAAACTATTAGCATAGAACTTACATCTAGCCATTTCAACTGTAAAATGAGACCTTGCTATTAATCTAGAACTGTACTTAAATTCATAAAGTCTAGGTACCAAAGAGGAAAGCGATATTTATTCTGTATAATACAGAAATGTGGCACAAGGCTGAAAAGGGGATTGGGGAAAGGACGGTCTTCTTCTGTCTTAATTATAACTTAGCTAGCCGCAAGCACTGACCCAATCATACGAAACAATATTCCTTACACCAAAACAACATATTCATTCCAAAGAGGAAAGCTCATCAAAACAATTACCATCAAAATATTTATAGAAAGAGCACAGTGAATCTGCTTAAAGTTTATATAATTACAATAAATACATGCACATCTTTTATTGAGAAAAATTAGTGGCTGTTGTTCTCTGCATCATTCACAAGTGCAACTTTTTTTTACAACATTTGATTTATAGCAAATCTTATTTCTAGATTTCATTTTTTTTCCTGTTCATGAATTGAATCCATCTTCATTTCAGAATTTTTTGGTGTGTTTGACTGCCAAAGGTTGGTGTTATATCTTTGATGTGAAAACAGAATCAAATGAGGTATGTATTTACAGTATAAAATAAACTTGACAGTAAAGATTCATATTAGTCTCAAATGTTATTTGAAACTAGTCAGTAAATAAGTTAAAAGATTTTAGTTCATTAGTATTAGAAGATTTGGCTGAGTCACACATTTGCTTGCCAAAATATTTTATGTCCTTTATCAAATTAGATTTGTCTTAAAACCATATACTTACTTTGAAAACGGATTTCAATATAAGATTGCTTTCTCTTACTACTCTTACTATTTAATAATCTACTTACAAAATCTGTAATACTTTTAGTACAATGAATGTACCAAAGGTAATGCCTCCTTTTTTATTTTTATGGAAACAACATATACAGAGAGCACTATAACACCAATGAAAAGAGAAAGTTTTTAGTTATAAAATTCTATTTTCCCATATACTCTCTGCCATTTACTGCACTTGTAAACATGGCCTGTTGCCCATCTTGCTGAAACAAGCATAAAAATTACTGATTTGCATTAACAAAGAGAATAGTTTTGTCTATTTATGATATGAAGGAAATCATATCTAATTTTTTGTTTTGCTGTCAGTTTTATATCATCCCAAACTTATTTACTGACAAGGAAAATTGTCAGTTAATTTGATATGAAATTTTAAAAACATTTACCAGACAAAAGTTAAGCTTTATCATTTTTGCTAAAGTATCTTTAATTTCCTTTAAATTTGTAAAAAGTAAATCTAGTTTATTAAAATTAGGCCAAAACTAGATGAAAACTGTTTCCTTAGATATTCTTTGGTCAACAACTGAGTTTAAGCAGTACGTAAAAGTTATTGGCCCAGCTAAGAGATTTTTAAAAAATTGATGTTTGGTCAAAATTCGTGAAATGATTTGAGTCAAGAATTAAAAAAAAAAAATGCTCAGTATGTAAACAGTATTATAATATCTAGTAGAGATATAGGTGTGTATTATTTTGATTATGAAATATATATATATATATATATATATATATATATATATATATATATATATATATATATAATGCATTAAATATTCTAGGTATGTGTAAAAATGCAAATTTAATATCTATTAGCATAACATGGAATAATATTTTAAAATAAGATAGGTTTCTAACTTAATTTTAGATTACCTAAGCTATATCAATGTCATTAACTCCTAACTTTAACCCTAAAGACAATGGTTAAAATGATATAGAGTAATTAACTTTTCAAGAAATATTTCAAATTCAGTGTACCCATATTCTTCTTTACTGATCACACCAATAATTTTTATAGAGAAACAGTTGGTCTTTTGAAAATAACGTTTACACTTGTTCCAAAAGACCAACTGAATAAACATCTGAGGAAGCACAAAATTTATTTAACAATAGAGATTTGAAGTTTGTAAAATCAAGCTAAAAGTAACTTTAAGATTGTGGGTACCCAAACTATGCAAAGATGTTGCCTTTTATATATATATATATATATATATATATATATATATATATATATATATATATATATATATATATATATATATATTAGTTTTAGGTATGACATATTTATGGATTAAAGTGCTTAATATCAGGGATAGAGCATATATAAACTTATGTGGACATTGATGTCAATACTCAGCAGTGACAGTCTTTTTCATGCTTATACACAATCTTCAGGTTTGATGATTGCATGAAACAGACTGCTGCCACTGGGTGTTGACATCAATGTCCACTTATATTATTTATTTGTATATTTTATATATGCAAACATTTGCTTTGTGGACCAACTCCTGAGAGGATGCTTCCCGATCACTACAATCTTGACCTGTTCAAGTCTAGGATCAACCATTATCTTCCCCACATATTCTCATAAACTGTGTTTCTTACTCCGTAACCCTTTATATTGAGTGACTCTTGGGCCTTGTACAGGGTGAACATTATTCTAAAAAAAAAAAAAATTATTTTTATAAAACTTTAACATACTGTATATAAGTTTACAAGACTATCACTTCAAAATAAACACTGAAAACCCTGTTTTGATAAAATTAACATTTTTTTTAATTACATAACACCTGTATTTGTTAATTTCTATTTTTTTTTCCAGCCACCTGTTTCTGAGAATGAAGATGACAGCCATACTTCCTTGCGACCAACTTTTACAGAGTATCTGCCAGCTAACAGCAAACTGATGCTCCTAGCTGATGTAGGTGAGTATTTCTTCAAGGTTTTTTTTGGGGGGGGTGGGGTCTAAATTTATTCATAAATTTATTTAAATTTCATTTGTTTTTATTTCTGATTTTATTTTGTGATGTTAGACGCTCACTCGTAACTTTTGTTAGGTCAACGAATGCTCATTATCACTTCTGAAATGTTTGTTGTAGACACAACTTTGTAAATGTAGATACTGGTAGTAGTAACGTCTTCCAATAATACTCACACTAATAATACTAGTTCAAATAGTAATTGCCAAATGGTAGTTTGTATAATGATCAGTACAGAGAAATAGCATAGCAGATAGTATAGAGAATAGCAATCACTTAGACGTCACACTAATTCTCATTTATACGTTTCCTTTACGATCACATGATCTACTTATTTAATAATGGAATCATTTATGTTTGCTCACTGGTGATCTGTGTTCAAACTACAATGTTGGCAACAACACTTTATTCCTGTACAACACCTCCCCTTTGAGATGACTTCCCCTGGAGTCTATATTTTTTCAGCTTTGGTTCAATCATTAGAAACTCTGTTGGCATTCTTTTCCTTTTGCCATAAATCCTTGGTTGAACTATTTCTGATGGCACAGGTACATTAAATGTGTTGTACAGAATTTCCATTGGTACTTCTGTTTGAGGATTTTTAACTTGGTGAACCTTCGTTTCAACTGATTCCGGTGTCTCTTATTTTCTCACCTTTGTCTCACTACCATGTACATCATTCTACTGATATGTTTTTTAATGATGCCATCTTGCCAGAATTCCTTTCCACGCTGATATATTCTGAAAAGTACTTTGTCTCCAGGTTTGAAATATGTATTTGTATAGTTATTCTTAGATCTTCTCACCTTGCGTTCAGGTAACAATTTATTGAAGTCGGACTTGATCTTCCTGGTGAGCATCAATTCTGCAGGTGACATTCCAGACACTGTGTTAGGGTTTGGCGTAATTCAGGAATTCTTGAATCATTACTTCATTTGACTCATTTCCCTCCGATTTTCTCAGTGCCCTTTTAAATGTGTCAATAAACCATTCTGCTTGTCTGTTTGATCTAGGGTGATAAGGGGGAGTTGTGATATGTTCAATTGCTAATGATTTGTATATTAGTTGATCAGACACAATGTACCTGTGAATTGTCTTTTTCCTCAATCTTTGTGGTATTGAGTTTCAAATTCACAATACATTGACACTCTTCTGCTATTCTCTGGAGAGTTAATTTTGGATCCATTTCTAATTTAGAAAGTATCCTGGATCTTATCCATGGGTCCTTATTAGGTGTTAAACACTGAACGAATATCAGTTATTTAAACAAAACAGGAGTTCATTTAATTTGAACTTTTCGCATTCTTAATTAATGACTCTTGCGTACATGATAAAATTTTCTTCATTGGACTTTGGCAATTTCTTAATTTAGTAATGTGTATTAAACAATGAACTCCTATCACCAAAAATTTTCAATAGTGTTAGAATCGTCTCATCAAAAGTTATTTCTCCTGGTTTCTTTGGCAAAATATAGTTTACATATTTTTTATGTTCAGCAGGGGATAATTTCCTTAATAATAACTAAACTTTCTTTTCATCATTCCAATGTGAACAATCCCTTTTGAAGATCCCTTTGTATCTTCTATACTAAGATGGGAAAGTTATTCCTTCATCTGGATTGTACACAAACTTGGTGATTGAATTAGCAACTGCATCAGAAGTCTGAAGTTTTTGTTTTCATTCTTTTAGTGAACAACTTGAAAAACTTTTGTTGCTGCAATTGCCTTTGCTATTCATGTTGTTTTTGTTGCTGCAACTCTTGTTGTTGTAGATTTTGCTGCTGCAACATTTGAATCATGATGGCTTTTAATTCTTCTATTCTACTGAACTCTGCTGAACATTTTGTAGATTAATTTTTTTTGTCCATGTAAGTTGAATGAGTCGTTGTGTAAGTTGAACAAATCCTCATTGCTACTTTTGTGATGTTAGATACTCACTCGTAACTTTTGTTAGGTCAATGAATGTTTGTTATCACTTCCAGAATGCTTGTTGTAGATTAAATTTTGTAAATGTAGATACTGGTAGTAGTAACATGTTCCAATAATACTCACACTAATAATACTTGTTCAAATAGTAATTGCTGAATAGTAATTTGTATAATGATCAGTATAGAGAAATATTGTAGTGGTCAGTATAGAGAATAGCGATCACTTAGATGTCATGCTAATTCCCATTTATATGTTTCCTTTATGATCATGTGATCTACTTATTTAATAATGGAATCATCCATGTTTGCTCACTGGTGATCTATGTTCAAACTATGGTGTTAGCAATGATACTTTATTCGTATACAAGACTTTAATATTTAAGGAAACTGTCATTCACTATCAAAATATTCCATTCTTTTTCACTGTTTTGTATTTATGAATATAAGTCTTAAAAGTGTTATCAAATCAAATAATTACTTATTTATACATCAGAGTAAAAAAGAATTTTCATCAATTAGTCCTGTTCCCAATAATTGTATTTGCAGATATTATGGGCACTGAACTGATTAGTATAAAAAGTATTTTTATAACCTTGTTTGTAATCAAATATTTTTTTTAAAGAACTTATAGTGAAAAAGCAAAAATGAACAAATTTTATATTTGGAAGAATTGTGTTGTTATTAATCTTATAACACCTGAGCTTTAGCCACAAGTATAAAAGTAGCTAAAGTATTTGACAATAAGTTGTTTTAAATATCTATTTTAGTTTTACTCAACTTATTGTGCCAAAGAGATTACAGCATTAAGCAAACAAAATAAATGCTGCACCTTAACTACAGCAGTCTATTTAAAATACATTTCTGTTTCTAATGTTTCCCACTTTTGTCCTTTCAAAATCATCTGCTTAGTTAATGCTTTTGCTTTACAAATTAAAATCAACCACCAGTAAAATACCTTAAACCCATCAACTCTGATTATGGTTAGAAATTTTGTTAATTATTTCTACTCTTCTTGAACTGATATGTGATTTCTTTTTAAGACACTACTAATTACTAAGCCCTCTACTTCAAAAACTATAGTTTCAGAATCAAGTCAGATTAGTCATTTGATCAATTTATGATTCGTGAGGTTTGTTTACATATTAACAATTAAACAAAATATTATTGATTCATTTATACATCTACAAATACTAAACATGCATTAAAGAAAAACATTTGCTTAGACTGCAGATTTTGTATCTCCCTAGAGATGTGAGGATTTTCAAATGAATCTTATGAGATTGAAAGATTGCCATCGATCATATAAACTTAAATGAAAGTTAATTTCAGGTGTCATCTTGGAAATAATTTTCTCCTGACCAATACAAGTATTAGGCTAACAGTTGCTAAAATAAAGGTCTTCTTGAAATTTTTTGACTGAAACTTTGAGCTGATATTTAAATTTTCATTACTTGGAAGCATTATATAAAACACTAGGTAAAGACAGTATGTTTTTTAATTGTAGATGGTGATGGTCGCATTGAAGTAGTAGTGGGTTATTCAGATCGCACTGTCCGACTTTTCCGGTGGGAAGATATTTCTGAGTTGTCTGAGGAATCCCCTGGTCACTTGACTCAAATAGAAAAATGGCAGTTAAATGGACAGGTAAGTATCACTTGACAGATAAATGATATACATATAGTTGACAACTTTCGAGAAGTATTCCTAAATTATTTAATTATATTTTGGGGATAATGAACATTTTCATATACCATATATGCTCATGTATAGTGCAACCCCAGAAATTTTTGGTATGAATTTTAACATTTCCAGCAAAAAATTAGTGTGTATAGTGCAACTGGTCACCAAAAATGCATGATTTTTAACCTCATCAAAATAATTACCTGTTTATTGTGACCCCTATTTTTTGTGTAAAAAAAAAAAAAATCATAAAAACTTTCATTATATATAAGTATATAAAGTATGTAGAAATATTTTTCTTTTTGTTTATAAATCATCATCAAGCAGATCTGTATATCCTGTCTAATTTGCAGTTTTGTATAAATTTTGTTGAGAAAAATTGTTTAAATATTACTATGAATTTAATATTATTATTATTATTATTATTATTATTGATAAGGATAAAATGTTTTGAAAATAGCAGAAAATATTTTAGTTTGCTACAATGAAGATTTAGATGATTAGTATTGTATTTTAAAATAAGTCTATTCTTACTCAAGAGAAAAGGATTTTTAGCATTATCCAAGCTAGGTGATAGCAAATAGCTTTCTTTAGATTTTCAAATTCATTCTGTGAAATTTTGAGTGCATATGTTTTAACTTTTTCTATAATTTCATAAAGTGTTTTTGAAAATTTTACCAATTGTATGTTCAGAATATGAAGTCAGATAAAAAATGTCTAAAACTTGATTATTTTGGTAGATTGGTTCCATCACAGTGAACATGTCTGCTGAGAATCAGCCAGAGTTATTAGTGGCTCAGCCAGGAGGTACATATGCACGACTACAACTTCCATCTGAAAATAATACAGCTTCTGGACCTGAAAGGTAATCCACCTGGACTTTTTAAAAATACAAAATTGATTAGTTTGTGAAATTTTTACCAAGGCTTGTTGATTGCTTTCTCTGTTTTTTTTTTTTTGTTTTTTTTTAATTTTTTTTAAGGTCAACTGTAATTCCTTGGCCTTTCCAATCCTGAGCTTGGTGTCACTATTTTCTTCCAATCCTGAGCTTAGTGTCACTATTTTCTTCCAATACTTATGCTGTATTAACATACGTTTACTGCTTCCCAGTCTCATCTTCAGTATTAACTGTTTAAACATTGTATAAGTGACAGTTTCAATTAGACAATTATAACATACAAAATTTGATAGGTTTTTATATTGTATATCATTTGAAAGTTAGCATAATCAGACAACTTCTCAAATTAGCAGTCTCTTATTAAAATCCAACCGAAAGAATTTGGAAATTTTCAAGAGTCTTTGGAAGCAAAAATAATTTTGAATAAGTTAAAAAGAGATGGAAACAGGATAATCCTCCACCTCCAAAACACCAACCATCCAATCAAAACTCATAGCAATTATATTTATTCATAGCTCACAAAATTATCAAGTAGAATTTTTGTGGTCAAGCATAAAACCACCAAACATAAAAGGATCATGTTTGTTATTAACCAGTTATATCTTGCTAGCAAGAAACTTTTCTAAAACAAAAACAACAGTATTAAAATGAGAAATTTTAAACAATACAGAAACATATGCAATAGCAAAGACAGGGTTTCTGGAGATGTATCAGAGCAATATTATACTTGATACAAATTTTCAAGCAGTTAGTATCAAGGTAACTCTATATAGAACTATTATCATTTGTTACTTTAACCTTTAAATAAATGACCCTTTAAATAAATTATGTTTCTCTACATAAAGCAATGATACCACCCAACACTGGCCATAAAGTTGTCAGGTATTGTTCCCATCTTCTTTGTGATTTCCAATGCTTTGAGATGCATGTCAATTCTGCTAATTGCAATGTTGCCCATTCTGCATTTACTCAGAATGCTGCAGATTCCCTTCTGTCTGCCTTGTTCAACTTCAGCTAAGATTGAAGTTTGAACTTATTTTTGTACCAGGGTCAAATATTGTACCTGGATCAGCCAAAGTGATGGCCTGCTAGCTGGTTCCTATTTTATTCTGCATATTAGATGGCCTTCAGTTTTTCTTTTCTTGTGTAAGATGATGATTTAGACATTATGTCTATGATAAACAATGAATGACTGAGTTTAGTAGGGGAAGATTTGAGTGAAGTTCTAGCTGGCTGCCAGTGGTCAATAAATAGAAATTTTATTTGTTTTTTTTAAATGCTGATGTAGTACCCCCTATGACCCAGTTCACACTCTTTCCCTGTCTTTTGAACAGGATTAGAGGTTTATCCTTTGTTTCCTGTTTAGGATTCATTTTCTGGTTCCTTCTAAAGTCTTCTCATTCTCTTTCACTCCCCGTAACCCCTTGCATTAAAAAATATCAAAAATCAGGGAGGTTCCACATATAACTTCCATTATGAAAAAAAAAAATGAAAAAGAAAGGAATGCTGGAAAATAAAATAATTTGGTCAATCAAAAAATGATACAGAGATGATTAGCTGAAACCAAAGTTCTCGTCACAAACACTGGGCCCATTTAAAACAGATATAAAACCTGATACCTCAAGGCTACCAGCAAAGAGGACCAGAATGATACCAGGAGAGGATGGAGCAAAAGAACACAGCCATCCATGATGTGTGAAGAAGCAGTCAAGAGATCATCTGCTACTGATACTTCCACCCTGTTTCAGAGCTGAAAAGAACAAAGTAAATTGACACTGGCCTAATTTCTTACATTACTATTACCCCTATCTTGGTCTGACTTCAAACAACCACAAATGGACATTTCTCCAGACTGCTACCAATATCTGCATGATTAACAAACTTTTTGCTACACTGAATCTGAAAGGACTCACTCTTCACTCTAAAGAAAATAAATAAAAATATATTATTTATTTTAACCATTGAGTCAGTTTGTTTTATTTTCAAAGTTTCTGGTAAAATAATTATTCTAAAACTTATCCACACTAGCAACATTCAGATATGTGAACACATATATGCCACAAAGAAACATTTGGCATTCATTGACCAAACCGGATTACTATTGGTTGAAATTTATGAAATCTTTCTCCTAATATGTTTTTTCAAGAAAATAGATTTTTCAAGCTGTTATCACACTTTCCAATATTGACAGGATTTTTCTTCATAAACTTTTGCCTGAGATAATATGGAAAGTCAATATCTTGATTGTCATTATTTTCTCTTCAAGTTACATGTGCTATCAATTTTAGTTGTTACTGCTGTTGAAAGTCTTCAAGTGATGTGGCTCCTGCTATTTGGTAAAGTTCTTTGTGATTCCGTAGCACCAGTCTACGATATCTGGTAAAGGACAGTCCTCTTCAAGACCCACAGAATTCATTTGCCTGAATTCATTTTTAATCATTAATCTGAGAAAACACTAGTATATAGCTGATCGTTTGATATTTCAGAAGGATTTGGATGCCATGCAGGACATCCACATAAAAGTCTCAATCTGATAAGTCTATTTAAGAACATGACTCAAGTTTTTAGGTTAATGTTTTAGTTTTGGAGCACCTTGCAACGTTGAACACTACTCCTCCTAATGCAGTTTATTCTATATTCAATTTTCTTATGTTTAGTATATTCCATATTCTGAATTCAGGTTATATACCCTCATTGTTTTTACTCCAATTCCAATTTCTGTTTTGGAAAAGTTTTCCTGGAACACTTGTTTTGTTTTTGTTTAATTTTCAAGATCTTTCTTATCCCAACTATGAATATCCATGTCATTACTAAAGCCACCTATATAAGTGCCTACTGGCCTCTGGAGGGAAAACCAGAGTGCTGTTTTCTATTTGTTTGGGATTTGGTATGTAATGTTTAAATAATCAGTGATGATTTCTGCATAGTAGAGGAAGTGATTAAATAGCTTGGGTCTCTCATTTCCTTCATGTCTTACTCCTGATGAGGTTTGAAATGATTCAGTGTTTGGGCCTTCACCAGACATATAAGACTTTGCGGACCAATAACAACTGTTGATCCAGATTAAATATATTGTGCAATTTTAAAGAAGTTAGTTTTTAAGTTATCCTTAAATTATAATTGTTTTTAGTAATATATAGATAAGTAGCAATTTTCCAAATATATGGATACATGTTGCTACATTGATGAATTGTCTCTACAAAACTTTAGAATACAAGATAAATGAATTAATTTTTTTTTTAGAATGTAATTATTTAATAACCCATTTCCAATGTGGCTTTCATAACAAAAGAGATGCAATAGTTTATTTGGTTTGTTTATAAACCTTTATTAGAGAATCTTCCATGGGCAACAACTTGAGGTAATCTTAAATCGAAATGAAGATTCAAAAACAATCACTAACATTGTTAGTTTCTAAGAGGATTTTCAAAATATCAATGTTATCTTGACAATTTCTGTTCTTCACAAATCAATCCAAGGACAGTGACTCACATGCAGCTGTCTTTAATATTATAGTACTTAAAATTCTCTCATGAATAAAGCATTGATTATTTGTGCTGAAACTAGAGCAATAGACTTGGCATCTTTTCTGAGAGACACAAAAAATTCATTATCTTCTCATTCATTTTCAATTCTATCATTCAAGAAAACCCTCTAATAAACGAACTTTTGAATGATTGTTTTTATTTGTGATTCAGAAAAGATTCTATTTTGTTAGATTCCAAGTCCTGTGGAAATTAATAGTAAAGTAATACAGCTACTAAACCTGCATTAAATTTAGACCTCGATGCATATGAAAATCGTATGGATCTTATATCACAAATCAATAAATTTATATATGGCAACAACATTGGAGTGAAAAAACAACAAAATAAATTTGATAAAAACCATTCTGGAAGAATAGCAACTAAGTATTGAAAGATCCTATATGGAAGAGGTAATCTTAGATCAATTGTGCATTGGTCACACAAGGCTCAGGCAAACTTTTATTCTGATGTTAAGGATATTTTTTGTTTACTTTTCCTATATTTTGGGGCCATGGTTTCATGTGATAGTTTTAAATATAAATTGTCCTATGTCTTTCCACGTTTATAAACCATTATCAAATAGTCTTTGTTTTTTTGTTTGTACTATATGAGTTTGTCTTTTGAATATCATGACTTCACTAGTCACTTTTTTTTTTTTTTTTTTTTTTAAGTATTTTATCTTCACATGACACTATTGCTGTTTATTTTTTTATTATTGTATATAAAATATATTTAGTATGTTTGTTCCCATATTTGAAAATATTTTATTGATGTTGGGTTGTTTGTTTTTATGCTTAATGCTTCTAGTATTTGTATTCATTCTTTACATTTAATGATATAGGATTTTTTTTATTATTGATTTAAATATATAGTACAGGTATCGATCCATTGGTATATAATCCGGGTGGATCCTATTAATATTAGTTATTAAAATTGATCCACAGAGAGCTTGATGTATTTATTATATGTATGTTTTTACAGCAAA
>CAHIKZ030001069.1:650000-652500 GCA_903632075.3 Acanthosepion pharaonis
ATGGATGGCAACCAAATGCCTTTTTTTTAATTTGAAGAAATATCTTTTAATTTTTCTTTAATGTATAAGTTTAACCTTAATTTGAGATAGATTAATAATAATTGTACAATTGTCACTTAGAAAAGTGGATCAATACAGCCATGCATATTAACTAAATTTGGGTTTGAAGCTTTCACTGAATTACAATAAAGGAGACTGTTGAAAAGTATTTGTGTAAAATAAACATCTTTTTCTCTAACAGACTTACTGATTTTCTCATGTTCAATACATTCTTCTTGCTTATGTCTTTATCTATATTCCCACTTGAACAGAATATGGCAAGTGCAAATCTAGTGAATATATAAGATTAGTAATAAAAATAACAGCCTTCCCAGCCACCCCTGGTACTTAACCTCCTTGATACCACAGATATCAGGGACCAATCCTCCCTTCTAAAACTCTGTTAATTGGAAGAAGTACCATTTTGAGATATAATCGCTGGTGCTGAGCATATACTTATTTTGTTCCAATATGGTTGAAAAGTAAGTTATTGCTTTGTAAAAGCCTTGTCTTTCATACAATTTTAAAATACAAAATATGATAAATCTAAAACTGGTTTCATATCATACCTTCACCAAATATGAACTACTTACAAAAGCTCTGTTTTGTTTACCTTTATCCTCTGTTGTTGTCATATTATTTATACTGCCTTTAACTTATAATAGTTTTTATATTTGCATCTACATTTCATACATTAAATGTAACAACTGTCAGGGAACAGGAAATATATTACATAATTTTCACTGCTACAACACTGTTATTTTTTATTTTGATAAGCTGAACTTTACTCTTGTGTTCATTTATTTTTTTAAAAATTAGAAAATAAAAAATATTAAAATCATAAATTTGTCTCTTGTAAGAAAACAAAAACATTGCCTGATATGTCAAAATTTTTGTTATTTTTCTCGTTGCAGGCTCTTTGATGCTAGTTGACCAGAATTCATTGCTCTGGAGTTTGCAAGTGGATCATCAGTTATTTTCATTGAGCAAACTTGATGTCACTGTATGTTTATGCATTTTTTTTTTTTATTTCTTGTTCTGGCACTTTCCTGTTGGGATGCTGGGGGGAAAAACATTTTCTATACCACCAACTCTATTTCTATTGGTTTATTTTATTTTGTCATGTGTGTAACAAAAGAAATAAAATAAAAAGAATTAAAGGGAACAAAAGAAGACCAACTAAGTTTTATAGTAAACAAAAAAGGTTTTATTAGAATTTTACTTATTATGATCAATGGTTAAAAAGGAATTAACAAAGGCTTATTGGTAAGAAGTTAAAAAATACTTCAAAGTAACTTCAGTAGGGAGCTGCTGGGTTTTTGTGATATAGTTTATGTGTCAGGTCAGCAAATGGTAGTAAATGGACTATGTTGAAGCAGATTTTTGCAACAACTGACTTTGTTGGCCAACTTGCTTAATTTTAGTACCAACCAACCAATACAAATATTCCAGATAAAGACCTTCACTTCCTGCAGTCATCTGACCATATCAAAGAGTTCTCTGATGTTTTTGATCTAAATGGCCTAGAACAAGAAGTTTCTTTCATAAAAAAAGATTCTCTTAATAATTTTATGTTTTTTATTTGTTCTTTAAGTATATTTGGTTATATAGTATTGTCATGTAATAGTTCCATTCTCATTGAGTGCCTTGTATTTGTTGCCTTGTGTCCAAGATATGCTCACTAAATAACTATATAGTGTAGTCATCTCTAAACCATCTTCACTCAGATTTTGGTCAACAAGTGTATTTATAATTTTAACAACATTTACATTTCTTTTTCTCAATGTCATGTTGCTAATTTGAAAGTATGTTTTTTAATATACTCATATACCCAAGATGTAATGTCATTTTATAATTGAATCTGTTTGTGTCTTTGATCTTCTCAACACAATTCTTCAAGATCAAAGGTATAACAATGAGATTGTTTGAAGAAAAGTTGGAATATTAATAATTCTTCTCAGAGCTCTAGAAAATATTATCTTATTTAGTAATCTTGATTCTTTATCAAATGTGCCAATTTTATGAGAAATTGATGATACAAATTCCTTTTACCATAACTGTAAATTTTGAAACTTCATAATCCTATACTTGCTTTAAGAATAAAAGTACCGTATGAGGTAACACTTTCATTAGACAAACTGAATTTTCACAAGCATGTGCTACAAGGAGGTGCTGAAAAGTCCTCATCTTAACTCACATCTTAACTTAAAGTAGGACCAGCTGAAAAAAATGATGCATGAAAGGATTTGATGATTTAATTAATCAAATTAAAACTTTTATTCATGGTATCTTTGTCAACTGCAGCTTTTTAAGTTTCAAAATGAAGTTTACAGTTTTTAATTAAACTGTATCCTGATTCTTGGCTCCATCAGTAGATGCAGCAATGAATCAGAACACACATCTCCTGATGTAACTATGAATAAATTTCTATTAACTTACGTAGCATGACCAAAATTAGTTA
>CAHIKZ030001069.1:657500-769519 GCA_903632075.3 Acanthosepion pharaonis
TATAAAATATTTGTTTTTCTTGCATATCAGAATACACACTTTACCTACCTGCTGGGTTGAAATCTTAATGCTACGACATGATATGCATTTAAATAGTCTTTGCCATGCCTGGTCGATAACTGTTAAGTAAGCAGCTTGAATCAGAAATAACATTGTGATGAGATTTTAAATTAAAAATATAAATATAAATGCAATATCATGTTATCATAATTATTAATTCAGGATTTTCACTTTTAATATTTTATATTCCCCAAGATATTTTAAAATGTTATTTCAGCTGTTAATTCATTTAAGAAGTTTTTGGTCTCTTGAAAAGTTCTTGAAATTTGTAGAAATTTAAAAAATTGACATTTTAATTTTAAAATTTCTTATTTCTCAAATTAATTTTGAGTACCCAGAATGATTTTTTTTAATTTATTTAAAATTTAATTCAATTTATGGGTAATTGATGCTTTTTAGCCACCAAAAAATAAAATGAAACAATTTTTTTCATTTTCTCTAACACACTTAAACTTTGTAACTCTAAACTAATTATTTACATTATTTACCAGCAGGCTATTGTCCCCATCTTTGTTGTCATCACAATGTTTTGATTGTTGTGCCTCCTGGCCTTCATCAGGTGATGACAAAGATATGGAATACTTCAAGGAAATGGCTTTAGGAACAGCACCACTGAAGCTAATAGCATGTCTGAGATATGTAGATGACACCTTCATACTCAGGCTTCACCAGAAAGCTGTGCAAATACTGCTGGACCATGTGAACTCAATAAGAACTTTGATCCAGTTCACAGTGGAAGAAAATAATATCAACTAGCCTTCTTGGAGGTACTTATAACTCACAGAGAATAGGTTCAAAGCATCTGTATATCACAAGTCAATCTTCATTGGATAATACCTCAACTTTAAAGTGAATAAAGAGATCATCCAATGTCTACAGTACTGTGCAAAAATCAAAAATAGCAAGACAGATACATATCAACAGATGATCAGTATTGAATGTCCCCTTCAGAATAATAACTAACCTGCAAATATAACATCAGCTTCTGTGGGCAGAAACAGAAGGGTCGAGGAGGAGAACCAGAAAATTGCTACAGTCTGTCAAGGGCTTATTTGAAAAGATTAAGCTGATCTGCAGTCCATACAACATCATGACAATATTCAGAAGCAGTTCAACCTTACAGAGACATCTCTGCTGTGTCAAGCCTAAAACAAAGGAGAACATGACAAAGAATTGCATGTATTCTATCCTTTGCAGTTTTGACAATGAATACTATGGTGAAATGAAAGAGTAATGCTGGAAAAACATCAAAAAGCTGTAATTAGGTATGACACAGTGAAACTAGGCACAGTTGCTCATGTATAGAGAGAAAAGAGTAGTCTTCAATCCCTGTGGAATCAAGTAAAAATACTGGACAGAGAGGAATACTGGAGTCAGATGTCTGAAAAGAAATCAATGCATATGCTAGGTTATGAAGACCTCGTTAGTAAACCTAGTATAGAAATATAAAAAAAAAGTGACAGCAAGTCTTCAGCAACTGTAAAAAGAAGTGTTGGTGAGTGCAATGAAATTTGACAAGTAACTGCAGCACTCATCAGCAAGCAGATTAGGGTTCTAAGTTCTCCACTCAGAATTGTCCATTAATTGCTTAATGGTTTGTGAATTTGGTGACAGTAATTGTGAGTTCAATCCCTGGGCTGGACAATGTGTACTTGAACTCTGTTGAAACAGGTCATGCAATAACTGAGCAATACTAAATACAGACTAAATGAGAAACACCTGGATGGTGGGATGAGAACAATCTACCACCCATAGATTAAATAAAAGGTTCAATTTGAAAATCCCTAAATGTTACTTGGATTGACAATCACCTAATGAAGGCTGGAGAGTACAATGGCCAATTTTTTTTTTTTTTTTTTGTAACAATAGTCCACAAGTAATTAATAACTCTTCATCCCAGAAATTCAGACAGAAAATCTAAACTAATTATAAGATACAATCTACAAATAAACCCCAATTCAAAATATTTTTTTCTTTTTCATCTGATAAATAAGACATTATTTTGGAAAAAAAATAAATACCTCGCAAGTATGCTACTTGTAAAAATAGGATTTCTTTTGACAATTGTCACATGTTGAAAACACAAATTTGAATCTTTTTATTCCTGTTGCACAAAATGGTGATCCTTTACAATTTAAAAATTTAATCTTAATGAAGAGAAAAAAGAAATTTGCATGTCTTTCAACCAAAAGGTTTTCAAAATAGGTGAACAATTTTCTAATCAAAACCGTCTTATTTGTTGACTTCTGCTAACTCAATCTAATACTTTTTTTTTTTTTTTTTAAAAGGATTCTATGCCATCAACCCCCAGAAGAATGTGCCTTGTTTTGTGTATGCCACTTTTAATAATCGTATCTACATTTATCACAATATCCGGTTACCACAAGTGGCAGCCACTAACCTAATTGAGGTGATGTCCAAGCTTCCACAAACAAAAGAAATTCTACAAAAGCTGAACATTGATCGTAAGTGATAGAATTTTACACTTTTTATTGCCTTTATGTCATAGTTAAATATTATATAGCTAGTCTTGCTCTTGAAAGTTGGGCTTCCATGACAATTAATCTTTTTTTTTTTTGTTCAGTCTTTAAGACAAAGTTAAATGTGGAATATTGGGAACATTTTATGGATCTAACACTTATGACATTTGAATTTCCAGATTACAATAAAATTTTGGATAAGCTGATTTCTATTAACTTTGCGGCTAACTTTTAAAGAAGAGTATAATGTTCTAGAAAATTTTCTATTTTTTAAAATAAGGGATTTTGGGGTTTATTGAATTGATTTATTTATTGAATTGGTTCAAATTAAGATAGATTAGTGGTCATGTAAATCTTGGCCATATCTATCAGGTATTACCTGAGATCACCTGATATGTTTGCTAAATGCACTGTATCTAAATATATTCAAATCTTGATTTAGTAAATCAAAAAATTTCTTTTTCTATTATTTTGTAATGTCTTCTATAGATGTAAAAAAGTTCCTTCCATGACTAGATCAAAGTGGAGATATGGAATATGCTTGTGGTTCATAACTTGTTTTAATAGGACTAGAAGTCCTAATGTGTTGTGTCTATATGTGGGTAATTGTACATCCCTAGACAATATTCTCCACCTGTAGGTTAGTTTTTAGCCATCTTGTCAATAAATTTTCAGTGTACTTGATGGCACTCCAAAGAACAATTCCTGAAAATTTTAATGCAATTCAGGATTGATGTTTATAAATTGTTAAATAAATTTATGAATTTTTGATGCATTTTCAGAATCTTCACATTTATATCGAACAAATATAAGTTGAATAATTAAACTAATAAAGAATTAAATCTAAATTTTCTGATGATGATTACATTGTTCTAAGAATAATTAACTGAATGTTGGTACTTTGCACTGTGTTCCTGATACTGACTGATCTGATGTTTAGTCATTTAGTTAAATTTTGTGAAGTAGATCAGGCTGAGAACTTTTCAGTATTCCCTTACAGTTTAGCTGAAAAAAAAAAAATAGAAAAGCAGTAAAGTAATAATTTTTCACAAGAAATACTGTATTTTTTCCTGAAAATTAATAATTATTTTCATCCAGTATATACACATTTATAAATGAACAAACACTATTTTAAAATGTAAATAATAATATGGCTTTTCCTAAATCTATTAAATCTAAAAATGACGTTGTGTTTACTAAGCGCAAGATTAAAGATAACAAATGTTCAAATGACTGTCATCATTTCAAGTTTAGTTTTTATAAAACATTTAGTAATTATTAATAGGTATTAAAAACCATATTCATCTTTTTTACTTCATTAAAAATTTCATAATACATTTTTTTCTTTTTCAGCTACAGATACTACCCAGCTACAGCAAGTCTATCATTACTGTCTATATGGATTCAAAAAATCTTGATCAATGTTAACAGCATTTTAATCATTAGTGGGTTTGAGTCTGAAGACCAAATGATCATTTTTTTTTTCTTTTTTATGATGGCAAATCAGTTCTGTGATATATTATCCTGGCTTTTTATTTTCTTTTTAAACAAAAAGAAGCAAATCAGTAAGCAGGTTTGTTCATTATAAATTCTTCATTAAATAACACCAGAGTAACATGTTAGAAATAATTTCAACTTAGTTTGTTTCAATGATATTCTACTATGTATGGAATATAAGCAAACTTGATAAAGTATCTACATATAAAGTTCAAACTCGCAACCAATCAAGTTCAGTTCATCTTTTATTATGACCTTTAATGTCTTCAGCCATATTGAATCTTTTTTTATTTGCTTGTATTATTTTTTTTCTGAGTGAAATTTGAAGACTTTCTTTTGGTATTCATCTGTCTGCCATGAATGATACAAATGGTCAACTTTTTCAACTGCAGTAACCAAAAAGATAGGTAGTATGATACTTTATAGGAATAAGGGAATGTTTGATTTTCTGATTTGGTTGTTGACTAAAGTTCTACTATAGTCAATTTTATTGAAATATTATGCTTCATCCATGAGTGAATATGCATTAATTTGTAACAAAGTGAGTTAACTTTTTGACTAGTAGGTTGTCTAGAAAATAATAACCAGTTTATTTTATCAACAAAATTATCACTGAAAATAAAAAGCATGAAATTCCAGACATTTTTACCCACAAAAGACTCATATTGTGACAAAAATAAAAATTGCTTTTTTATTTATTTTTAGAATTTAAATTTTTTTTGAAAGTCCTATGTTCCTTTAATCTAGTTTTAATCTTTTCGTTTTCTGAAACTGAGTGTATATTAATGGAGGATGTGGAAGATAATTTGTAGTATATTTTGAGCTTTTGTAGTATATTTTGATCAAAGTGAAGCAGAGGATTGTCATAGTGTGGTGTACAATTCAAACATGCTGAAACTGATAAAGACCACAAAAGACAGAATTTACTTAAGAGAGCAGAAACATGCATCCATCCAACATGGCAGCCATTTGTCACTACCTGATTTATTCATTGGTACCGTGAAAAATATGCCCCTTAGAACAGATATCCTAATACATTGGGTCACTCGAGACAAAGGGATGCAACTCTACATCCTAGTCCAATATATAACACAAGGTTTTTTGTTTTTTCATTTGATGGTTTTCTTTTCGTAAAAATTTTTTTTTCAGAGTAGAGCTGTACTGTCATAAATCTACAAAAACAATCTAACATACCATGCTAGTTGCAAAATGTTGTGACATTTTTTAACTCTCTGAGAGGAAGTGCTGTCATCATTATATTTTGAGCATTTGTTTTTAAACAATTTTTTGTCTTATACCATCTTCTAATTTCTTCAGGGAAAGACTACTTATAATTTACATTCTATGCATCATAAAGACTATAGTTCAAATATATGTATGATAACCATACAGTGACCATGAAATTTGTTGCAGTAAATTTGAATTTTTGAATATTTTCAAATTTTCTTCAGCTCCTTGTCATTGGTGGAGGTTTAATTAATAAATGCATTTTTCTTCTGCAAATGCAACATACAAAGAACTTCAAAACAATCATTCTTTTGGTTTCTCTGAAAGTAATTCAAGGAATAGCTTCATTTTTCTAGTTTACTGCCAAATATTATTGTCTTAGTAATTTGCTATAATTATATATATAAGTTTTGTTCTCAGAGAATTTACAGAGTATTTTCTTTCCCTAACAACTTTACTTGCTCATCTATTATAGTAATACACCATCAACACTTGTTATCTTTGAGACACTTATGTATGTAATTAAAATTTCTTGAAACCAACAATGTGCTTTATGATCAGAAATAATTTTATCACTTTCATTTATATTACAATTTGAGAAGTATTGAACCCAACTGCTAGCTTTTGCAATAAAATCTTGTCTGTACTGTTCTGATTTACTATTGGAAGAAGCATAAATATCTAGAGAAATCTTTAATCTTGTAAAAGATTCACAATTTAGCAATATGACAAACCTTAATTTTGCAATATGATATTTGAAATTGGCTTTTATTTTCCAGACATCTTAGTTTCACAGGTTCTCTGGATGTTTTTATGAAATGAACCCTCTCCAGTATGCAAAGATTTCAACCATTTTCCTTCATCAGTTTTTCTCCTCTTTTTAAAATATGAAAAATGTTTTTTTTTTTTTTTAATTTTATTAGTATCTATTTCAAATTATAGTTTCTTATATGATTATACAAATGAAAATTTGGAATATAAATTTAAATTTTGTGATTTTTTTTTTTTTTTTAGATACTATAAATGTCCATATCTGAAGTTTTAGATAATGAATTATTATTATTATACACAGAATTGCTGAGACTAGTATCCTTTTCTTAGTTACTCTCCATTGAACTCTTCAGGTGTCTGTCATAGTTCATCATCAGTTCAGTCCCATGACTGGGTGTGGTCATAAGGTTGCTGTGCAACTGAGCACATTACCATTTCATTCCACATATATGGGTTGAAAGCTAGAGAGGTATTCATTCATGCATAGCACATCTTGAGCAAGTAGACCTGGCAGATCCCATCCCTCTCCCAGTTAAATTGCAGTGGATGTCTACCAACATGTGGCTATTGATTCTATCCAGGAACCCTCTGCTCTGGCCATTGGCTTCAGTTTAGTGATATTATGTCATCACTGAACTGACTGTATTCATAATTGTGGAGCCAAATGTACACTATTGTGCTAAATGTCTCTTGACATGACAAGTATAGCCACTCTCCTCACCAGAAAAACTTGGTGGGGGAAATGGTTCAGTTGCTGAAGACTTGACCATATTGCAAGTATTATTGGGTTACATAGTACCAGTAGCACTTGTAGAGTGACCTGGCATTGTGTGTGTGTGTGTGTGTGTGTGTGTGTGTGTGTGTGTGTGTGTGTGTGTGTGTATATATATATATATATATATATAAACACACACACACACATTTTTTTTTATACTGGATGTCAGCGTTAATGGTTCATTGTCAGATATACCAATTATAATTATTATAATAACATCTGTTTAAGTGATAGTAATCAATAAATGATAAAATGAATGAATATATATATGTGTGTGTGTGTGTGTGTGTAATCAATGGTTTTGTTGCTATTAAAACTGAAACTGTCATAGCTTGTAGGGATTAAATTTATGACTGTCAGGTAACTCAATTCACTTAAGCAGCCTGGTACAGTTGTGATGAGGTGGTTAGTAGAAGAGGCAGGTGATCTGAGGACAAATTAATTTTATAGTATGCACTAATGTAAGATATCCTCTAGTATGGACGATAGAATGAGAACAGTCCTTTATTCAATCCTGTGGATTGAATAAAGTGTTTAATTCAAATTTTCCAGAAGCTTACCAACTATGGCAAACACCTGAAGAAGGCCAGTGGACATGATGACCAAAACATAATAACTGAGATGAGGACACTAGTTCAAAATAATCAATGTATAATAAATTTGTCCTTATCTCTTGCAATTTACTTAGATGAATGATTTATGCTTTGTTTTGTACATGCTTAGCAACAATTTATTCAATAAAAAACATCTTTGTTGTTACTCCTATCATAATAAGAAAATTGTGAAGAAAACTGCCAAACTGCTACAAGTTTACTATCTGCTATTTTTTCTTTTTTTTATTACCAGGAAATAAAGTTTTCAATTGCAATTGATTGCCATCTTTGCTTCTATGATTTGTTTCAAATGATTTTTATAAAAACCATGTAGAAGTTGAACTTGGTTGAAAACTTGAAATAATGTGATAATCATGCGATCTATACAAAGGATGAAAGTAGCTATAAAAGAATAAATTCTTCAGTAGTCAATGTTTGATTAACAAGAGATTTATTTTGTTAATATTTTCAGAACATAAATATTTCAATAGTAACAGTATTAATTACTCTTGTATTTATTATTCAATTTTGAATCACCTACAAGTTTCTTTTGAGTTCTTTTCATCCCTTGTTTTAAAACTGCCTAATAAAGGTTTTCTGTGTTCATATTACACATCCTTTGTATCTCATGTCATTAACTTTTAAATCTAGTCCTGTTTTTTATAATCAATTAATGTAAATATCAATTTTTTTTCTCTCGGTGAACAAACTGATGATCATGTTCATCTTTGGCTGCATTTGCTACTGATTTTATTAAAACTGACATCAATTACATTTTCCTCTTCAATTACTTTCACTGGTAATTATATATATATATATTTTTTTTTAAATGAAATTTTAATAAATGAGTTTTCTTTATTTTTTCATAAAATGTATGTTTTCTTTTATTCTGATATCTATTTTGACATGTTCAAGATAGAAACACAAATATGCATACTGAAAATTATATTATGGAGGAGGGAGATTTCAATATTGGGGATAGAGCATTTGTAGATATGAACAGTGTGGGCATAGAAATCAACAGTGCATTGTAACTATCTGTTTTGACATAGTCTGTTGATCACTTAAAGATTGAAATTAACAATGATCATACAATACCACTTTTTGTACACACCTAATTGCTATTTTTATAGATGTGTGTGATATAAAGTGAATTTTCATGTGGCACTATAAGTTTTAAAGTATTTCTTTTCATCACTGACCATGATTTTTTTTATTTCTTTGTTGTAAGCATTAATAATTAATCACAAAACAACTAATATTTCTTTTTTATTTTATTGGAAATGAAAAATGATCTTGTAGAACAAGATATTTATGCCCATTTTTGTGTGTGTGTGTGTGTATATATATATATATATATAGTGTCATCCACAGATAGACTATTTTGCTGTATCAGTCAGAGACTCTCACCCCTAGGCCATCATCGCATGCTTTGGAGAAATGGAATTTTTAATGCATTATGTACAAGATATAAGCATTACCAACTGTTAGAGGGCTCAATTCATAGCGAAGAACTTAGCATTAATTAGCAGCAGCAGTCAACAAATTCCCTTTCTTCCAAAGTGCTCAATCCACGAAAGAGAACATATATAATCATCCACAGACTGTTTCACTGTATCATACCTCCTCAGTGTGGCTCTGTGTGTGTATTTAAGGTGCTGAAATGTTCTCAATTCATCAATATTTCTTTCATATATATTTTTTAATAGAAGTTCTATTGTGGGAAATCAAATGACAAAATTGAAATTTATTCAAACTAATAATGGTTTTATCAATAGTTTTTATTTTTTATAAAGGGTGTTTAATTAAAACAAATTATATATAAGGGTGTTTCATTAAGATGGATCAAAGTCGGCACTAAATAAATCAATGTTATTGGTGAAAATTTATTTATTTCTCTATTGGATCATGTTATTGAAGTCATGGCAGTTGTGTGTGAAAAATAATATTGCCCAAATGTCTGCCAAATCTGAAAGAAAAAGAAAAAAATCATTAGAGGTTTAAACTTAGTTATTGGAACACCCTTTTATATATATATATATATATATATATATATATAAGTGAAGAGAAATACAATAAATGCCAGTTGCAATTTTGTATTGAAAGCATTTAAAGATACAAACACTTTGAATTATCTTAAAATTTTTGACATCTGATATATCTAGATATATAAACTAACTGATTTCAATCAGCTTTCTTTTGCTTTTGTCATACTATTATTTTTAAATATCCCATATTGTATTAGCATTAGTTTTGTCAGGAAAGGAGATATATGATGCTGGACATAAATATACTGTAGAAAATTCTGAAATGAGTGCATTATTTTCATCTTAATAAATTATTTTCTCTTTTAATTAAATTATGCTGAAAAGATTTGTATAAGTAATAGTGTTTGTAATCAACTGAATTTTTAATAAAGAGAAACAAACATTTAAGTAATTGATAAAGTTTCTCCATAATTTTGTATAAAAGAAATAATATACATTTTTCTTTTTTTTTAAGTAACTTGTGAAGGTATTTATTTAGTCTGGCACATGTCTATGAATAAATCTCATGAAATGAAATAATTAGCAATGGTTTTCATGAATATATTGATAACAGGTGACATTTATAATTGTTGTACATGTGTAAATGAAGCTTATGATTAAAAATAAAGCAGAAGTAATTAAATAGCATTTGGCCTGTTTGGTAGATTAGTTATATCTTCAGCTTTTGCATATAAAAAGCCGCTTTCAAGGCATGAAGCAATAAACATCATCAAAAGAGGACTGGATGCAGCTAGGTTCCTCTCCCAAATTGAACCAGTAAGCCGCGACCGTGGTGATGAAAGCGGCTGGATGGGATTACCATATTTTCCCCTTTTAAAGTGGGGAAAGTCGTTGATTTGGGATGCGACCTATGCATATACATTTTCGACAGGTAATTTGGTCAGGTCCGCGGTTGAGCCGGAGTTTGTCACATTGGACGCAGAGATAAAAAAAACAAAAAAATAGTTAAATATACTCTTGCAGACAGATTTAGTTTTACTCCAGTGGCAGTGGAGATATCTGGGGTTATTGGCCCTCGTTCGATGGCGTTCCTTCGGAGGGTTGGCGGGATTGCATTTCGATTAAGGGACGAGCCTCGTAAAACGGAGTGACTCTTGCAGCGTGTCTCACTGACGATGGTGTTAGGTAATGCTTTTTCCATCATTGCGGCTAGCTGAGGAAAGAAAAAAAATTTTGTTTATATATACTTTGTTCAAATAAAAACTGTTTTAATAATAAAAAAAAAAGCTATGATCTATTGAATTAAGTAGAAACTGATTGAAATGTGAGTGAATGTATCGAGATCAGTGATTGGTCAATTAAAACATGTAAACAAAATAAAAGTAACATCGATTGGCTAATTCTGTAGTAAAGCAAGAGCGTGGGGTTATGTTTAGTATAGAGAGAAGCTTCAGAACGTGTTTTATTTTCGTAACGTGGATACAAAAAGACAACAATCAGGAGAGAAAAAAAAAAGTTTATTATATACAGTTGAAAAGTGGGTGTTGTCATGGCTGATGGCCACAGATTCCCTTATGCAGGGAATATTCACGCACGAAAATTTCAGCATCCAACGGAACGAGTGAAAAATCAGTTCGCAAACGATGGCAGTTTTCTTGAGATGTTCAAGAAACGAATGGAGGAGCAAATGAAAACCAACTCTGCTAAGATCTCCGCAGATGATGGTGTGAATTCTAATATCAAGAACACAACGACGGCGGTGACATCAACATCGAATAAAAAAATAATGCTTTCAGCTGGTTTGTCGCCAGATAACTTGTCAAATAATAATAACACTAGAGCAACCACCACCACCACCACCACCACAACCACATCATCATCATCATCATCATCAACAACAAATCCCTTAAAGTCTGGCTTATTACCTCTTGTAAGGTTTTTCTGTTTTATGATGATGGATTGAATCATTATCTATCTTACGCTCTTCTTTTGTAGTTTATCTTTTTTAATGTAGGAAACGAAATGCGCTTTATGGTTCTTTTTCTTTTCTTTATTATTACAATTTTTAATTTAGGTAATTTTCTTGCCTCATACTGCGAAAGCTCCTTTCTATACTTCTTTTTTTTTTTTAATAACATTTTTTTTTGTCGAAGACAAAAGAAATTATCGAACTAAAATTTTCAAAAGCTGCTAAGGTATTCTGCAAATAATCTATAAAGAATGTTTTTACTTTTATTTGGCACTGACTCAAATTGGTGACGTAAAAATTGTACTTTATGCTTTAGTTTTCTTTTTTATTTTATTTTTAAATGACTTTATATCTCGTTTCTTTTTTTTTCTTTCTACGATTCCAAAAGCAAAACAAAAAAGCAGTTTACTCAACTGTCAAGTTTTTTTTTTTGTTTTTAGGTGTAATCGCAATATGAGGCAAAATAAAAAAATCACCTGTTTGTAATTTATGTTCAATTATTTCTTTCTGCTGCTTGTGTATATTTGTGTATACCCTGTTTACTAAGTAAAAATATTACGAATAAATTTTATACGCAATAAGTTTTTTTTTTCTTTCGTTCGGTTTCGTATGTTCAGCTCTTTTGACTCGATTCCTTAGAAAAGAAACAAATCGATAATTGTGTCGCTGTACGAAAAAGCAAACTAAAGTTATTTTATTTTTTTAACCTTTTTGCTTTGTTCATCTTGTTAAAAAGAAATAGGGTCTTCTGTCAGTTTAGCATTCTTTTTTAGATAATAATATTCTTTAAGTTTTGATTTGATTATTCCTTTCTTTGTCTTGAAAAATTTCTACCCTTCCAGGCTCTATCATCCATTTTCCCTTTTATGGTTTCATGTGAAAATAAATAAATGTGGCATAGTTAGAGACTGTATTTATTTAGCGATCTTACCTTTTTTATAGGAACACTTGATTTTTTTTGTAACTTTGATTTTAAAACAAATTATGACGTTCATTCTTCGCGTGTTTCTAATTTACATTGTGATATTATTTTTTTAATGCCAATATTTTTTCAAGGAAGGCTAAAAAAATTAAAAAAAAAAAACACGTACTACTAACAAATGTCATTGTTTAACTTTAAAAATGTACCTTTTTAAAATTAAATATTTTCTCCATATTTTGATCTCTATCACTGTGTCTGCAGTTTTACTTTTTTTAGTTTACTTATCAAAAATGAAAATAAGTTTGCTATTATTATTCTTTCTGCAACTGATCTTTCAGAATTCATTTTTAAAAATTGTCTCTCGGAATAAAGAAAAATAGCAAAAGAACAGAAAAAAACAAACTAGTGTTACTTAGTAGTGTTATTTAATATCTAGAAAAAACCTTCAATCTTCTTCATTCGTATCGCAAGACGTGAAAACAAAACAAAAAAATGGTACGAGAAGGGTGAATTTCATTTGTTCTTGTTTTTTCTTTTCTTTAAAACTGACAAGTATATTAACAAAAGACAATGGAATGAATGAGTTTGATTCAAAGGAAAATCGTTATTTTACTAGCAGCGTGTTAACTTCTTCGAACTCCGGTTTTCATACATTTTTCGTTGATTCTATAAAAAAGAAAGCTGTGAAATTGATTTAAAGTCTATGAGAATGTAGACTTTTTAAATCAATTTCACAGCTTTTTTTTTTTTTTTTTTTTTTTAAAGTTGTAAAATAATGCAGATTTATCTCTGGGAAAAGTAAGATTTACCCCTATAACATTCGCCCCACGTTTTTTTTTTTAATTCCTTTTTTTATTACATGGATCAAAAAGGCTTTTTCTTTACACTTTTTCTTTTTGGTTTGTATGTTTATTTTTTAGTTTCACTTCAACAGCATAGAAAAACGTTTATATAGCAATTTCACCAAGCGTTACAAAACAACACTATTTTTGATTTCCGATTTTAGATTTTTCTCAATCACCACATGTATTTTTAATTTTTATTCACCTCTTTCAGTTAATTTGCAACTTTTACACATTTTTTTGTCGGTAAAAATACCTCTCTAAAAGTTTACAAGTTGGAAAATTATCTTTTGATTTCTCCTTCCTCATCATTCATTCGCAGTAAAAATATGTGAGAATTTCCCATTACATCTAAAAAGAAAAAAAATCAATCAATCAATATTCAATATGAATCAAAGTATACATTTTAATTTTATAGCTGGCTTTAGTTTTTAATTGGATTTCGATTTCCATTTATGTGTCATTTTTTTGTGAACAAAACTGCATAATAAAGCCATTCCAAAAAAAAGAATGTTGCAAAAAGCAAATAATTTAGAGATTTTTCATCTGCATCAATGATCCTTGCAACACCTTGCTTCTTCATAAATTTCGTTCGATTATCTTCTCAATTTACCTCTCTCTGTAAATAAAAATAATTGATAAGGATAGGGTTTTTAAATTGAATGAACAATGAACGTAAATTTTTTTAAACAATTATTTTGTACTCTATGAATTGAAAACACAATATTGTTTGTTTTTTTTTTTTTTTGTTTTTTAGTTTTACTTCTAAATAGATTTAAATTTTTTTTTTACTTTGTTCATATCTTTTTAAAACTATTAGTAAGCATTTTTTTATGTTACGAAATTTTAAGAAGAAAAATAGACGGGTGCAGTTAATAAATAAGAGCGAAAAATGTAACCTTACTAAAAAGACTTTTTTTCTTCTCCCATCTTGAAGTTTAAGTTTAGCATGAGTAAAAAATGTAATGATCTGCCATCATTATAGCTAAGAAGAAGAAAAGAGGGCGCCTTGTTGTTATCGGCGTTGCTATTCTAGTTTATACAGTTTTTTTTTTTCGTTTTTGTATGACTTTCAAAATGTTGAAAGTTGTAGGAAATAAAAAAAAATGTTGATTATTTTTTTTTTTTTTATTAAAAAGTTTTTTTTGACACAATCAAGGTGAAAATTTCTATAATTTTATTGATGCTAACTTCTAAATTGTACATCCAGTTACAGAGCTAATGACCCACCAATTCGTTTTTCTCACCCGTTTAGTGTTCTTTTCCCAGGTAGGGAAAAGGCGTAGTGACTCTCGGCGCTCCCTCAAAACAGGAATAGTCAAGAAATTGAGAACCGACACTTCCGTAAGTACAGCATGCAGGATCCTTGTTATCCTTTTCCTACTTGTCTGTGTCCTTCTTTATCTTCTGTACCAGTTGCTCCCATTATCTTGGGGAATAAGTAATGCTTCTTGTTTGACGATAATATTGAAGATTAGTTATTAAGTTGAGAAAAATTTCAATGAAACAAAGAAAAATTCTGATTACATGGAAATAATTCGAATTTATTGTTAAACATTAAACAATAACATGAACTGAAAGTTTCTTAATTTTATTCTTCTTCTTATGAATATTATTATTCCTTTATAAATAAATCAATCTTTTTTTTTTCAACACCTGTTTTCATTCTACCAATCAATGGAAGCAGATCACTTGTAGCCAGTATCCTCTTTTAAAAATATATCCATTATTTGTTTAATTTCTTTAAAAGTGGATTAAAAACCAAAACAGAACTGAAAAGTTTAAACTAAAGACACGTTTTTAATAAAATGTTTTTATCCATCATAAGGCTAAAAAAAAGTATTATGAAGAAAGAATGAACTAGTTACTAAACAGAAACTAAACATGAAACATTAAAGTTGAATTTATTTTTAATAGTGGCATACCGAATAAAAAAGATTTTGCAAGTATTTGGCAGGATAAACAAAAACAGCCATTTACGATTAACCAGTACTACCTGATTAGATTGGAATAATTTACAATTTCTGCTTGTAAATTATTTGTTTATGAGATAATTTTCTTGTTAATACTTACATTTAAAATTAGCATCTGGAAATTTTCTATACTGAATATATAAACTAATAAACATCTATTTTTAAATTTTGTCAGTTTCGTTTTTACGTCTGGGATGGTAATGGTAGCTTCCTTCCAGTGTTACTGTCGTTTTACCTTTTTAAATTTATTTATAAAATCTTTCCCTTGAAACAATTTTTCAGGAAAATAGGATTCTCAAATCCACTGTTATCGCCAATTCCAGTATTTATGGGGGCTTCTTTCTTTCTGTGTCTAGGTCAGGTACTTTCAAAAATTCGCTAAAAAAGAATACATGAAAAAAATACATAAAAATAAAATTTTAACAATAAAACCTTTGTGTTCACTGTTAAGAATAAGATGAAAAATGAAAGGATTTTTTTTTTTTTTTATGTAAAAATCATTTTTCAAATCCTTTTTAGAACTTTGGGACTTTTGATTGTTAAAAATTTTGTTTTTTTTTCTGGCATCAACACCATAAATTTGTACAAGATATTTAATTTGAGTTTTGGTGTCTTTTTTTGCAGTAAAAAAACACTGATTTGGAAATTTTTGCAAAAATCAGATAGTTGACAGATTTTAATGAAACTTTTAGGACTTATTTGCAAATGAATTAAATTATTTTGATATTTTCTTTTTATAAAATCTTTATATATATATATATATATATATATATATATATATATATATATATATATACTTTGTTTTTAACAACTGTTACACCCCACTCATTTAATTTTAACACAATTCCCCTATTGGAGAATGTAAGTTGAATGATGGGATTATGAATCCAGATTATATCCACAGTGTTCAGGATCTGATTGCTGAGAAATTGCTAAGAATCCAGTAGCTCAAGGGCAATCAGAGAGCTACTTGGTTGAATCTTGATCAGGAACTCTCATTAATACTTACCAACCATCTAAAGGCCCCCATTAGCCAGCAGATCAGATCTTTTTGCAGAGTTGTGAATGAAGTTTGTCTTGAGTGGTTTAATGTAGCAACTGCAAGAGGGAATAGGAAAGAAGAGAAGTAACCAAATAGATGACAGATTCAGAAGGATAAACTAAGAGCAGATCAGAGAGTTGTGAAACGCCGACTCCAATCCATGAGAGGGCAGGCCTTAAAGACCTGCTTACAGATATTAAAGAAAGGATCTTGGTGATCTCTAGAGCTGAGGATCAAAGAAAATGTCAAGAAAAAATGAAAGTCTGAAAGATTATTTTACAATAATCCTTACACTTTTGCTAAAAAGCTGTTCACTGAGACTAAGCAACAAACTTGATGTACTGTAGTAGGAACTCAAGAACCACTTGAGGATGACGTATTCTGGTGTTTGGAAAGATGTTCAATCCCTCTTATGGATGACCTTCCTTGGCCCCAAGATCCAGAGGTCATGTTTAATGACAGCGAACTAAGTCTGAGGGAAATTCAGGAATACATCTGCAAATCCTGTGCTGGTAGTGCACCTGGAATAAATGGAATATCTTACAAGTTATGTAAGAATTGTCTAAATGTCCTCAAGCAACTCACAATCCTCCTCCAATGGGCATGGAAACGGAGTATTGTACCACAAAAATGGTGCTTGGTGGATGACATTTGGATACCTAAGGAAAAAATGCAAAAGGTATTGCAAATTTCCACCCCATCTCCCTCTTGAATGTAGAGGGGGAAATAGTTTTTGGGGTCCTTGACTGTTGTATGACTGACTTCCTGCTAGGTAACCATTACATAAACACAACTGTCCAGAAGGCTGTCTGGAGCATTCACACATGATTTGAAACTCAATCTTATCAGCCAAAAATATAAAACTGAGCTTCATGTGTTTTGTCTTGATCTCGTGAATGCATATGGATTAGTTCCTCATGAGTTAATTTAAATGTCCCTTGAATTTTTCAATTTCCCTAGTAAAGTTGGGGAGATGACAATGAAACATTTCAGAGCAGTGTTTATGCAGTTCACCAATGGTAACTACAATTTTGGCATCATGATGAGTTGTGTGATTTCACTACTACTTTTCATTATGTCTATGGAATTCATATTATGGAGTGCAGTGGACACAGCAAAGGGACTAAGGGACAAATGGTCCTTTACTCCTTCCAGAGCGTTCATGGATGATATCGCCATTTTGGTCCCGTCTAAGGTTGGTTCTAATGAACTGCTGCAACACTAGCATAAGCTCTTCATGTGGGTGAGAATGAAGGCTAAGCCCAAAAAAAGCTGGAGCTTATCAGTACCCAGAAGCTCTGTCAGGGAGATTCACTTCTGCATGGGAGGGTGTGACATGATCCCAACAGTCAAAGGGTAGCCAGTGAAGAGCCTCAGACGGCTGTATGAAATTTCACTAACTGATCGTCACTCAAGTAAAGAAGTGCAGGAAGTGGCACTAGATGGAGATCCATTGACAGAACCCATGTATTAACAAGTACTGGCATAAGTGGCTTGGAGTCCCACTATGCTTTTCCACATACTAATGCCAGAAACCTGCAACTTCCCATCTCCTCATTGGTGGAGAAGTTCAAGGTTGGGAAGGTATGCCTTCACATGATGGACTCAGCCGATGAGTTCATTCGCAGGTTACAGCCAGATATCAAAACTGGCACTAAATGGTCGGCAGTAGAAACCACCCAAGAAGCAAATCTAGCCTGTGAATCAAGGAGATTATGGGTGGGGGTAACCCAAACCAATTGAGCTGGCCTGGGTAGCACAAGCAACCAGTTTTTCTCCAAACAGGGTCAAAAGGGAAAATGAGATATGATGATTGAAAAACTCAGGAATTTCGAGGAAGAGCCGTGAATAGCTACTGCAGTTTTTCAGTCCAAACAATGTGCTTAGATAGCATGGTGTGATATTAATCCAATGAAACTATTATGGAATACCCTGATTGTAATGAGCCATTGGCGATATCATTCCTCCTGTGATCTACCTATGATCTATCAAATGCAACCAACCTCAAGCTATGGGGGTACACTGACACTAATGTATGTTCATGTTATTGATTGAAGCACTTTATGTCATGTGCTTTCTGCATGCCCACAATCACTGCAGATGTACATGTAGTGTCATAACAAAGTGCTGGAAGTGGTCATGGACTTTGGTCAGTGCACAGTGTAAAGCAGCCAGCAGTTTGTAATGGCCAGAGAACCTTAGATTTGTTTTCACAAGGAAGATGAACATCCTGTGTGAAAGACCCAAATGACTCCCAACAAGACACTACTTAGTGGAGCCCATGATTGGAGGGTGCTAGTTGATCTTAGAACACCTCTGCAATTTCTGGTACACATCATTCAGACAGACACATGACCTGGCATTGTAGCATGGTCTGACTCAAAGAAGTTTGTCCTCTTAGCAGAATTAACAGTTCCTTGAGAGGAGAACAGGGAGGAGGTGCACGAGTGAAAGAAAAAACACGACAAATTGCTGCGATCTGACTGCATGGAAAAGAGATGGACATGTCGTGCTACCTATTGTTTGGATGGTCAGTCATTTCATTCCTTTTGAAGGTGGGCATCAATGGCTGGAATCTAAGGTGTGCTTCGTCTCCAAACCCTAGCCTAACAGGCATTAGTTGGATTTAGTCAAGATCCAAAATAAATAAAGTTAAATAAAACCATGTTCACAACACAATGCTACTTCCGCCATGAAATACAGTTGTTTACCTTCCATTCTATGTCATTAATAACGGTTGCTATGAGCACATTGTGTATTTTAACACAATGTTGAAAATTGCAGTTGTAAAAAGAAATTGCAAGAGACTGAGATGTATACAAAAACAATACCCTGTCTGGTGGCAAAAGCTGCTGGTGGCACCAGGGGTGGCAGTACTGCCATAGCCACCAAAACGGATACCCTTCTCCCTGCTTAGCAGCTGACAGGGGCAGGGTATCGCATATCCTTTCATAAGTATGTACATAATTATGAAGAAAATCTGCCGTGAATCACAAAAATAAAAAATGTAATAAAACTCTGACATCATTTAGTTAGAAAAGCTTTTAATTGCTTTTATGAACAAAATATATTATGAACATTATTGTCTTGGGGAAAAAAATTTTTCAATGAACTTTTACAAGAATTGTTTTTATTTTTTTTAAATTTTAATTAGAATAATTTATAAACTTTTAGTTTTAAATATTTTTAAATTCTCTATTAATTTGTATTGGTCATTTGATATTATTATTATTATTATTATTATTAAATAAAAACTATATTTACTAATCATAAATGGAAAAGCTTACTACAATTCATTGATCCCCCCCAACTAGTATTTTAAAAAGAACTTTGAATTTATTTTATGTGTATAAAAGTGTCAATTTTTGTAAATACTGATGTCCATACATGATATCAAAAACTAAGAGCATTAACTATAGTAAATTTAAAATTTATTGGTAATTTTCTAACATTTCCTCAACAAGCATCTTTGTAAATAAGATTAAGGCTGACAGTTTAGATATTTCTGAACAAGTTTGGCACCATGCATTGCATATGAAAGTCTTCATCTGATGAGACTATTAAAAAAACATGACTAGAGTTTTTATGTTAATGTTGTAGTTTTGTCGCAATTTGCAATGTTTGACAAACTGTCTCCAGCGCAACTGATTCTATGTTCATTTTCCTATTCTCCTGCACTAAATTTGTTATCTGATCCATACACCAAAGCAGTGGAAGTGGTTAGTATTTACTATTTCCACATCCTGAATTTATGATGGATTCAGTGTATGTGCCATCATTTCAGATCATATTTCTGTTTTGGAAACACTTATCTTATCCTATATCTTGTAACAACATTTTGTAGCAGATATTGATTTTTTTTTTTTTTTTGCAAAAGTCATTCTTATTCCAGTTATGGATACCTATATCAACATCATCATCATAGCACCCCTCCCCATCATCAGTACATTGGCCTCAGAAAGTAAAGTAAAAATTTTGTTTTCTATTAATAGATTTGTTTGGGATGTGACAAGGAATATTTAAATGATCACTGTCCATCTCTTCACATCTGTTCTTGTATATATGCAGAGCATATAGGAAGAACTTGGAGCTCTCATTTCTTCCTTGCCTATCAGAGCTATACATTGAGTCAAAGCTTGGAAGGCAGTTTCTAATGGATGAGAAGATGAAGATATGCTGTTATGAGGTTGACATAGTAGCTATACAATTTTCTATTGGAAAGTTTTGCAATTTCCTGGAGTTTTCTTGACAATATATGGCATCATTATACTTCTTACCAGATCAAAAACCAAATTTGGTTGTGAGGAGTTGATTTTCATAAAATGATGAGAAAGAATTCTACATATTTAGCATTGTTGTTTTACTTTTTAGCTCAGTATCTCAATAGATGCTCTTTTAATTAACCACTTCATGTCCTTTACAAAGCCAGAGTTTCAGCTCCCTTAAGATATTTACTCCATATGTAGAATTTCTTTTTCAGACAAAACTTTATCTATAGCAGAACTCAAAAGAAATATGTAAAAGAACTTGGATAAATTTCCATTTAAATATTCATTATTTTAATGGCACAAAATTCACTTTCTCCTACAGATCAACTATTACAAATAGCAAAGTAATATGGATTTTTTTCACCTCGTATTTTAAATTATTTACATTTTTTTTTATTTATTTTATTTCACTAATATTTTGTAAGATTTTTCAAGTTGGAATTTTTTTTAAATTTAGTACAGTTGTTATATCCATTTTTTCCAGATGATGGTGGGAAATTTTCTTTTTATTTTACTTTTATTTATTTAAATGAAATCAGTATTTTTATATGAAGTTAATTTTTTTTTACACCCTTATTAGGTGTGTGTATTTATTAATTTTAGAATTAAAAAAAATTGCATGTAAAGTATATGCCAAAATTACATGATTAGCTTTCTGTTTATTTGATTCTAATGCAATAAAAACTTGTACATTATTATTCATTGATTTAAAAATATTGAGGCAGTTATAGGGGGAGGGATAAATAATATTATTAGATAGCTAAATATTCTGTTATTTTTAAACAATATAATTATTTTAATCTATCATGGGAAAGCAACTGGTACCATGGCTAAAATGATTGATTTTTTTTTTTTTTTTTTTTTTTGGCTTCTATCCAATGTTTTAATTTGCACACTATTACCATGTATATATTTTTGCATGGAATATACACTGAGATACACAACCTATTACAAATTTACAAGACTTTCCTTTCTTCAGTTTTATGGTGTGTGCTGCAGTGTTGATTCTTTATTTTTCCTTTTTTTTTCTTCTTTTTCATTTTGATGTTAACCCTTCTGGTACATGTAAAATGACAGAATAACTGAAAAATTAGATTAAATACCTTCCAGCAGGATATTTACATTTTTAACTTGTATAGAAAGTAAATAATAAAATGGAACAATATTTAATTGCTACTATGGCTTTTACTTAATCTAAATTTATTCTGAACTTTATATTGATATGAACATTTTTGATGTTCAATGTTTGGTGAAAATTACATTTTAAAAATATTTAATACTGATCTATTTAAGAAATAACAAATAAGAAACATTGTGATAAAATAACATTGTTTCTTAGGAATGTTTTTTTATATAAGTTAGTTTTGAAATAATTCAATTAGCCTCAGCCAATGCTGTTTTCACAAAAAAATCTTGTGAACTTTCTGGACATGAGTTTACTTTCCTGAAATATTCTCCTGTCCTCTTCCCACATTAAAAACAATAGTCTTTTATCTTGCAAATAAATGATATTGTTGAACCTCCAATTGTTACTGCTGACTTCAAGCAAAAAAAATGAGGGAAGAAGCTATTTTAATTTAGGGAACACCCCGTGTCTGTGTCTAGAGAACCTGTTCTAATACTTACATTCAAGTTCAATGTTTTTCAGGATACTGCTGACAACAGTTCGATGAATGCCTCCTCAAAGTACATGGAGGAAGTGAAACGGTACAAGGCCACAATGTGTGTAGAGGATGAAAAAAGCCGACCACTTGTAAAGTGAGGTTGCAACATACAGTTATTCCATAGGGATGACAGTATGTGCTACCCTCTTTCTCTCTCTCTCTCTCTCTCTGGTATTAACCCTTAACCATCTCACTGCCATTTAGATCTTTCCTCTTCTCTCTCTTTTCTAACTGCCATTTTGGACCAAAAATGTCTATTTCTGTTGCAGCCCCTTGCAAATACATCTGTTTGCATATTCATACTATTGAAAGAAACCTTTTTGTACTTTCATGTTTTCTACAATCAACAAGGATTTCCTTATTCTATTGCTCCCTTACATCTATTCATTATAAGCTGGAAAATCCTTCTTCATCCTAATTGTTGGTGTGAATCTTTGTGTGTGGCAGAGAATTAATTTATTTCTAATTTTTAGAGAATATTTCTAATGACAATGCTTTTTTTCATCTTAAGTAAATGGATAAAAATAAGTTTTATGAAGAGAAATAGAGAATATTTCAGCTGTTTTATTTGTTGTATCTTTTTTTTTTTTTTAATTTATTCAGCTGATATTCTTTCATTTAATTTTTAGTTCCTAATGAAACAACTAAAAGTGACTGAAATGTCAGTTGTTTAATAAAAATAACTTTTGACTGATATTATAAATACTGTAATTGTAATAAGAATATATTGATTAATTTTTGGTATGATTTAGAATAAAACTTTAATTTCAGTCAAAACAATGATAGTATTTACCTACACAAAATAATTGGACTTCAGATTGATATACTCTATAGTGAAATTTTTTTTTCATTATAATCAACATGCTTTCATTCATCTGAAAAATATGTTCTGCTATAATAATAATAATAATATATCAGTTGAATTGAAAGTACAATTTCAAGTCAGTAAAGTTTAAATTCATTCATTATGTGTTGTTGTTGTTGTTATTATTGTAAAGTTATGGATTAAATATTTGAATGGATCAATTTTCTGTCTACTTTTTGAAATTTCCCATTACTTTGCAAAGGGTGTTGGATGTGCAATGTGAAGCAACTAGCTGTAACTTTTTATAACCATGTCTTTCAAATTGTAAAACCAGTATAAAAATTAATTTATACATTTTTTTTTTTAATATCTTATCAAAACTGCTACTTAAATATTAATGTTTGAAATTTGTTTATTTTTCTCTATAAAATATATATTTTAGACACCTGGAATATATTTTATGTGAAAATACTTTTAAATGTTTTTATTAATTTTGTTTTAGTTCCTTGGTTATGATTTTTGGGGACTAGGTTGAAATAAGTTTTTCATTTTGGATTTTAATTTTATTTGTCATTTTGGAAATATATAGAACAATACTGAAAATGAATTTTAGAATTGAAGGAAAGTCTGTTAATATTATATAAAGACTAAAGAAAGCATATAATTGTTTTTAAAATTTTATGTCTGACATTCAAGCTTAGATTTTTCTTATCACTTAAAAAAACTTAAGCAAGACAATCCTTTTACTGTTTAAGTTGTGAAATGATGTATGCATTGTTTAATGACAATCATAATAATGTCACTTATCTGTTCTGTAATGGAGGCTTAACTGATAAGTATATAAATGACTGGTTTAATATATTACTTTTAAAAGTACACATGATAAAATATTCTCCAAATGCTTAAAATTGGACCTTTTATGACAATGTTTATTCATAACCAGGGAACTGATAACAAAATTAGTATTTGAAGAGATATATATATATATATATATATATATATATATATATTTTTTTTTTTAATTTCACCCAGAATTATATGAACATACATTATTTAATTGAAATGTACATTGTTATTTGCTTTAAACTTACATATTTTGAAATCTAAATGAATATTCTAATTTATTAGCTTAGCTAACCAGCACAACCAATTTTGTATTAAATTAATTCTAAATAGCTATTGCATAAAAGTTTGTATGCATAAAAACTAAGATTTTGTTATCTACTGATTAGAAATTCTATTTGAACTGAATGCAATAAATACTTTTGTTTTTCTCATCATTTACATAATAGTTTTTTTACAATCATATAAATTGTAAGCAAGTTGCGAAGATTAGGATTGTTAGCTTTTATGCTTAGCTTTGTACATTCCGTATCTATGGATGCCCTTTAAGCTTTGTCATATAATGTTTGTATATTTAATTTTTCTATTCAAGTTCAGTATAAAAAACTTTTTAGTTTTTTTTTTTTCTTTTCAATACTTCTTTTCATATCCATTTTTATCTGATCATGATTCTCATTACAACCAATGCATATTTATGTATGTGCACATCATATGGCTGTTCCCTTATCAAATGTATCATCGATTTCATCTGGCTGCACATCTTTGTGTATTTGCTGTATTTCTGTCTACTTTTCTTTTGAAGAATCCATCCATAAAATGGATGTTATCTTTTTCACCTGTTGTAACTTGTTATAAAGGATTCACTTTTTCATATTGACAAACCATCAAAGATTATATACAGAGTAATAGATTTTTATTATCATTCATCAATCCTGATATGAGACACTATAAATTTAACTTGGAAGCATTAGCGTTTTGATTTTTCTAAACTGTTTTTTTAAATCTCATTAAATGCGAACATTGGCTGTCGCTCCCATCATTATATCACCTCCATGTAAGAAATTATTTTATTTTGTTAATTTCTAGTATTTTTAAATATATTTTATTTTGAAGTTTTAACTTCAATTTTTTTTAGTTTTATTCAAAATGAATATTTTCAGGTTTTCTGAAACTTGCTATGAATTTAACTTTGTATTCAAACATTTATCTAATGTTTTTATGTACCATATTTTTTTTAATCTTTCTAAGACTAATGTTACCAAGTAACTTTAGTTTTAAAAATAAATTTTTCACAAATGAATGATTTAATACTGTAGGATGTGCTTATAGAATTTGCTTTGAAAACAAACTTTGAATTGAGTTTAATTAAAGGAGAGTGCATTTTATAACCTTATGAATATAACAATAGTTATAAACTTTGGCTTGTAATTCTCTTGAAACTGAATACTAAATTCATCTCTTTTTTTCTAGAGACTTATAATGTAAATATAATAAAACAAAATACTTGAAAATTTATCTTGAATATAAATACAACATGGGAATATAGAATTTGCAATACAGACTTCTAAAAGAAGGTGCTTTTGACTTTGTTAAAATTAGTTTTCCATCTTTTCAGATTGGATATAATTATATATATCTTAACAGTTCCTCTTATGGAATGAATCTGTATGATTTTTTTTTTTTTTACTCTGAATCTACTGCTTTACTATTTATTAAATTACAAATCTGATGTATTTAAATCCTAAATTAACTGCTTTCTTGTTAATTTTAAAACTTAATTTCTTGAAGTTAATCTTGCTAATTCTTATTTACTAAAACCATTTTGATAATAAAGTATAATGGAATATAATACTAAACACAGTAATAGATAATTGAACACCAATATTTATGCTATTAGAGGAGCAGCTTCAATAATTATCTTTGCAACTTCTTTTTTAATTTTTCTCTATCTCAATTTTGACTCTGCTCTTGATAACCATAATATTTTTGGATAGTGCTGCAGTATGATTTTATGAAAGCCTTTGGAATTAAGGTTTGTTCATATACTTCAAAATATTTCCTAATTTGAATATGACTCATAATACAGTTACCAAAACAACCACCTCTGTCATCATCATTTTACCATTTTCCTGTATACTTTGTCATGGGTTCATTGCTATTTTAAATGATTCTTTCCAATTTTGCACTGTACCAAGCATGATTTGGAATTTGTTTTGTCTCTTTGTATACTTTCATTACAAAGGAAAACTTGCTGCTTGCTGTAAAACTGAAACCTGTTAAAAATTTAAGCTTGATTCAGTTATAAAAAATTTGATATATTTGTCCCAAACTCCTGTTAATCTCTGATATTAATTATTTTTCAAATAAATACATCTGATCTACTTTCTGAATTAACAGTTGGTTGCACTTTTCATGCTTACCTTCTTAAAGCAAAAGGATGAACTAATTTAATTTAACTTTGTACACAATTTTCATTTCAGATTGAAAATACTATGAATTCTAGATTTTCTTAATTTAATTTCTAGACTTATTTTAATTTAAACTTCTATAAAATTTTATAAAAGAGCAAAGCATCTTGCAAACTATATAGCCTCCTTAGTTAATATATATATAATTTAAAAATTAATATTATTAAAACATGTACTTTTTCAAATTTTAATTTAAAACTAATGTTCCTGATATTATTTTAAAGTGTATTTAATAGTTTTTCAAATTTTGAATAAATCTTTAAATTACTTGATTATTCAAGCCTATTATGTAAGATTTTCAATAAATAATTGTAATGAACTTTAAAATTTGTTTTACTATAATTAGTGTCATTGTTCTTTCTATGCTGTTTTATTTGTCACAACTGAAAACTAATTTTTCTTCATTATTAGCTTTCAAAAATTCACTTTTGGCAGTAATGAAGCTTTTACAATTTCAGAACTTAATATACAAAATATATATATTCTTTATTATTTTATGATAACTAACCATTATAAGTTACTTTTACCCTTAAATAAAAGTTACAATCAAATTTTTACCATATTACGTATTTTATTTTAAAATGTTTCAATAGATAATGCACTAGCAAATAATCATTACTGAAAATGGAAGTTTTAAAATAATTCTTTTATTCCTCATTAAAACATTTTAGAAGAACAATGTTATATATAAAATATGTATTCACATAAATTTCAGTCACCAAATTTTTGCTATTTTATATTAAAAGTAATTTAAATGACTTTTTATTCATTTATTGAAAATTTTCTTAGATCAAATGACACACACACACACACACATGCACACACTAAAATTTTTGTAATTTTTCTTTTCTCAGCTGAAATGTGTTTGTTTTTTTTTTTGTATTGGAATACAAAGTATTAAACTTTAACAGTATGCACTATTTCCTTATTGCATTCAAATTAGAGGGCCTTTTGTCTTCATGCATTACAATTGGATATATCAAATTTGTCCAAAAAGTATCATTAAATCTGTATCTTTATTATTTTTATACTTTAATCTTAATGTATGAAATTGTTTTTTTTTTCTTTTGTTTGATTTTTCTTTTTATTATTAGACAAATTTTAATTTATTGATTTCTGCAGGTTTTAATTTTCTTTATTTTTGAATTTATTCAAGAAATTTAGAATATTTTTAATCTCCAGTTTTTGCCTCAGATAGGTAAATGTCAAAAATGAATTTATTGTAATGGGTAAAGTTTGTAGATGAGGTGAATATTAATGTTCTGCTCCCTTTTTACTAGTTATTTTTGGTTTTATACCCGGTGATTCACATTGCTCAATATGAAGTTCTCCCTCAAAAGAAGAAAACTATTTTGAAATTCTTAGAGGGACTTTAGTTGTTGTCTGTGAGTATATACTAAATGTTCCATGTGTACTATATTCAAGTAATTTGAGTGAAGTCTGAAGTTACTTATGTGTATTATTGATAAAATTTGATATCTTTAATAGGTTTCATCTGATAATATTTAAGTTTATAAGTTTTCTTGTGCTTGCTTATTCAAATATCCATTATTATATTTTTCATTTTTTTTTCCAAAGAATAATAATATAATTAAAATTATATTTATCTGTTTGTTTTAGATAAAGAAAAAAATGGTCATTTTAAATACTTTTTGTACAGAAACAACTGTCTCCTATTTTTCATCTTTTATCTTTCTTTTTATGAAAGAATTCATTTTTATGTTAATTTTAAACTTGAAAATGATTTTAAACTTGTAAAATTTTTACAAAAATTATTTTTTTTTTCTTAGAACAATGAATATGCCTCTTAAGCAATTTTTTTTCTATTATTTTTTCTTATGATAGGCTTTTGATGGGAACAGAAAATTTAGTACTTATTTATTTTGTTTGGTAGAGTTGGTGATCATCTTATGCAGATTCTATCCACATACTAGATTGTATTCAAATCTATTTTGCCATTATTGTTACTGCAGGCTTTCAAGGTTTGTTTTGCAGCACAATTGATGTTTTCAATTGATTTTTTTTTTTTTTTTTTTTTTTTTTTAAGTGTGAATGTGTGGGTGTCAGTTTGGTTCTTGATACCAATTAAACATTGGACTGTTGCTGCATTTTATGAGTAAAAAAATGAGTGAAAACAGAAACAAAAACATATTGTGTATATTGGTGATGTTTGCATCATTTCCATGCAGAGAATGACAACGATATGTTATTACTGGAAATTCTGGTTAAAGATTTTGAAATAGAAGATAAATCCATAGTGTAAATTAGAAACAACTGCCAAAATGAATAAAACATTTTCTTTCTTTCTGTTATTGTGTTGTTTTTTTTTCTTTTAAGTTTCAATTTCTGTTGTCTTGAATAACACAATATTTGATTTCATTATTAATGCATTGTAATGTAATAGGGGAAAAGAGTGAAACAGTATAATTAGCAAAATTCACCAGTTTGATCCTTTTAATACTCTGGTGGCTCACATTTTTAAAGCATTGTACATAAATTGGTTTGATGTGTTCACTGCAAGTTTCATATGGAGTTCATTCTTTACTACGTTTTTTGATCAGTAAAGGAAATGGCATACATGTGCATTCAGAATTGCTATCTTTTGAAGTTTTTGTTTTGCTTTATTATTAGAAAAGCAAAGAAAAACATTGAAACCTTGGAGACCTATAGGCAGGGCTGTGTAAAATTAGAAATAAACTTCTTTTCATATATTTTGATTTGGGAATATATGAAGAATCCAGGAAATTGCTCATGAAATAATCAGATCTACTAAAAGCGTCTTGGGAAATTGTCTTGTTTGACTGAGATGATATATTAACTTCTGATTACAAGAGACTGGATATTTTGTTACAAAGCCTAATTTTAATTTTTCATTGCAAACACTTCATATTGTTTTTTAGCTCAACTTGAAAGTCATATTTGATAAGATTTTGAGATAATCCATTTCATTACTTTCATGAAAATAATGTGTTAAAAACAAATCTAAAATCAATTTTATGTGCTTAAAAATCTGTTAAATAAAATTCTATGCTACCAGCAACTTTGTGAAAAATACTGAAAAGATTAAATTCATTTTGATGAAATATTTCTGGTATTATTTATTTTTAAATGTTTGATATATAAGCAATGTTTGTTAATTTTTTTTTAATATATAATTCATTGTGTTTATATAGAAAGAATTTATATCTACCTTATCAAAATTCAGTCATAAATTAGAAGAAAAATAGTATTTCCACTTAAGAGAGCATAAAATAAAATGGCTTCTAAAAATAAGTCTTAGAAGAAGAGAATTTTAAAAAAAGTGTCAAAGTATAGAATTCTACAATTTGAAGTTTTAGTTGAGTAGAGCAGAAAGAAAATACCACCCTGGAATTACTAAACTTAAAAATACATTTTCAAATAATTAAAATTTTTGCTTTATTTGAATGATAATAGCTTAAAGCTAATCCATTGTTATTGATTAGCTTTAAGCTATTATCTTTTACATATTTAAATAGATTTTACACTTTCTAAAATGTTGGCATGCTCATTACTCCTCAACTTTTCAAACCTCCATTATGGATGAAAAATGAAAACATATTTAAAAATCAAATATTTATCCTAGAAATTTGTTTCAAGGTAAATTAGTAAATTTAAGAATTAACTAGATTTTGTAAATGTAATGATTCCTTTTTGCTTAAAATATAGTGAAATTAACATTTATTTATGGTAACTTGTAAGCTGTCAACAGTAGTCTACTGTTACCTCCACCTTAAAAAATAAAAAAAGCACATAAAGCTGAATTCAGTACAGAGGATAGTAATTACAAGAAACTGGTATTTATATTTTAAAATAAATTGTCTCTTACTATATATAACCTATGGTTTATGAAACTTAGAATTAATAATTTTATTTTTTTATGCTACAATAGGAGTAAAAGAAAAAAAAACATTAACCAAAAGAAATAGTTAACATTGCATTTTTTTATTATTTTCTTACCTACTTGATGTCAAAATATTTACACTCAATGAAGTCTTAATTATTTTGATCTTAAAATGTATTAAGGGAATAATTGATAAAGACTTACTGAATTGATACTGTTGATTGTAGTTACAGAATTATTTATTTTTTTGAACTTCTGTACAAAAAATAATCTAACATCTGCAAAAATTTAAAAAAAAATTCTTTTAAAAAATGTTAACTCAAAATTTTACTGAAAGAACATCTTCAGAGCTTTGTCTTTATATAACTTAAACTATACACCTCCTCTCCCCATCCCCCCCAAAAAACATTTAAAAGTACACCCTATATACTGAAATGGTGTGGTGAAATTGACACCCCTACTAAGAATATTTCCATGAACTTTCCTTAATTTCAATATTATTTTTAAGAATAGTTTCTCTTTTAACTTTGGTGTTACACTATTATGAGTTTTCATGGAATATAGAATGTAGGCATTAGTTGTTAGGTTAGACTCCTAGATAGTTGATAAATAAAAAAAAATTGCTGAATTTTGTGTCTGAAATGTATACACCACTGGAAATAATAAATGAAGATTATGGATTTTTGAGTTCATATTTCTTACCAGCAGAATGAAATTTCAAATGTTTCAAGCTAAGGACACAAACTTCAATGCTTGATGCATCAGTTACTTCCCTTAAAATATAAACATGTAAGGTAGCTGGAACATGCAAAATCGTGACTGAATTCCTAGCACTATTTGGCTAACAAGTGTATAATAACGGAGAAAATGTCTTGTCCAGGTCTTCAAAGATCTGGATAAGTCTAGCAAATTCAATAGTTACAATACATAGAATTAACAAATTTGTGTAAAATGTTTAAGTGATACTGAGAAGTATGGAAGTCCTAAATGATGAACAATATCTGCTCTAATGACAAGTGAGCACATTAATATTTATGCCTTGAAACTTTAATTTGAAGACTAGTTTCTTGTTTAATGCTTCTTAAGCAGTTGGAAAATATATCTGTGTGCATGGCAAATAGCTAATAAAAAACAAAAACAAAATTAATTTTGGAAAGGAATTTTTATGCTTGTTTTCACTTTTACATTATAAAAATAAAGAAAAAGGAAATAAAATAGGTTTCTAAAATTAATAACATTATGATCATCCTTAAAACTTTCCATGGACGATGGAATTGTGCATTCTTTGCACCAAGTTATTACTGGTTTCCACCTTTTTTCTCTGAGAAATATGTATAAAGACAGCACTGTTTTTGGTTTATGCAAATACTTCAAGAAATGACATGAATCTTAGAGTTACCAATGAGTCATTTACACTTGAATTGTGAATGAATGATGCCTGTAGCATTAGGATAAGTTGAAATCAATGATGTCCACTCATCCCCAATGAAACATCAATTGGTGATACCTGCTGGTTAAGGATTAAAGATGTGCAACTGAATTGAACAGAGAGTTTCAAATCATAAGATCTATGACTACAAATGTGTTTTAATTTTATGTTAAAATACATCTAATTGTAGAATAAACATAATGCTTCCTAAAGTGAAATGTAATATCTTTCAAGGTTTCACAAAATGTGAACATGTTACAAAAAATTGAGGAAAATGTTACAGATTTGTATTTTTTTAATAATAGTTCAAGTGATCTGAATGAAATCTTGCAAGTCTTTGAAGAATATACAATAAATATGTGGGGAAAAGAGCCAATGTCACAATTCATATATAAATACATCTATGCTAAACACCTTTGAAAAATTTGTGGTTTTTAAAAAAATAAAAATACTTTTCTAACTCAAATTGACAAAAAATATTGAAAGAAAGCTATTTCATTGAAATACTATTTTCAAATTGATCACAAAATCTTCAAAATTATTCATACCAATATGTTAATAATCAACTGCAAAGCCTTTATTATATCACAGCGTGTAACCTATTTGCATATTTCATCACTAAATGCTGACAACAGAGATTTGGAGTTATTTCTCTTGCTAAGGTCTTCAGACTAAGGCTTGAATGCTTCCTCACTATTGTTTTTGTTTCCAGCTCTCTCAACAAGTTATCAATTGGATTAAATCTAGAAATTAATTTTGATTTCAACGGCTTCAAAGAAGTTTTAATAATTTAGTACCCCCACCCATGGCCTGGCAGGATTCCAGAACCTTATTCAGCAACCTTTGTAAAAAAAAATGTCTCAATAAAAGCAACCAGCCTCCTGTACTATGAACAAATTAATAGGAGGAGATAACTTTGCCTATCTTTCAGCCAGTAGTCCTTCCATATTTATTGAAGAGGAGTAGATGTTTATCTCTTGTTTAGGATATGGTTTACCAGTTCTTTCTTAAGGATTTAATTGTCTTAACTTTTTGGTGATTTGACTGATCAGTAGCTGTGACTTTTCATTATGAGGATCCTGTGTTGGCAGTTTTTTATATGTTGTTCCTTTTAGTTTTTTTTAATTTCATTCCTTTAATAATAATGAAATCACAAATTTTGCAAGCGCTTGAATAATTTTGGACTCGTATCAGTTTCATGTACTAAAAAATATGCAGAGATAAGACCAATAACACTTATGGTCTCAGATGAAAATTAATATTTTTTATTAATTTTGCATATAAATAAGAATTAGTAATATGAAATATTATCTTAATTTACCATTTCAAACAGAACAGTTGAGTGCTTTTTGGCTTATGAGCAAAATGATCAGTAAAAATATAACTTTCAACAAATAATTACTGGGTGCTATGCTGTGCATACTGTCTACCCCCCCCCCACGAATTCCCCACAATATTATTTCATCTGGAAATGTCATATAATTTAATTGTAGAAAGAGTTTTACTGAAAATTAAATTTTCTGCATTGAAAGTACATGTTTTCAGAAGTGACTACAAATTTCAAGTGTTCATTAACAGGTGTAAATTCATTGAGTTGTGATATGATACAAATGAAATAATGTTAAAAATAATTAAAGTTTTTATCTCTGTATAGAATAAATTTTATACTGTAAACAATGTCCTTTGTTTCTTAGAAATATATACCACTGATAAACATGAAAGGTATGAATACACTACTTCTTGTAGCCAATCACGTAATCAGGATAACTATATATACAATGATTTTGGGGTCAATAAAAACACCCACAGCAAAGACCCAGTTGGCAGTTGAACGTGTATCACCCATTTATGACTAGCGGTTGAATCTGTAAACATGACCAGAATTCTCTCATTACAATGATAACACCTCAGTCAGTGACAACTACACACCATTCAAAGGAATATTCACACAACACAAAGATATATTCATAGCCATGGAAAAAATTAAGACTGATCATCTGTCCGTATGTCCATTTCTTTTTGGAATCACTGTAATCAGTCAGAAACCACTCATACACTTCATTAAAATGTGCTTCAGACACACACACATATATACACACTTTATATTGACCAAGGCATATGACTTTACGAACTACCCAGAAAATTTTTTGCACATTTGAACTTTGGTTTCTTACGACCAGAACTAACACAATGTTTACCATATAAAAACAAACGTTAATATGTACATAAATATATGATTATTTTGATCTGGTTTTCCTTTTTGCTTATCTAAAAAAATCATTTCTTTGTGTTATGTTGTATTTGTGGGCACGACACACAGATTTTAATTTTTCACTTTTAATCTGGGTAAACTGACCCTACAGAATCAAGCATAGTTTTCAGCTAGCCTGACTTCTGCCAAAAAAAAAAAACCACAAAAAAACTAGCGCTATAATATTCAATAGATCAAGTCATTTGAATTTTTCTTGATTTATTGAATATATATACACATACACACACACACACACACACACACACACACACACATATATATATATATATATATATATATATATATATATATATCTTGAAACAAGTTTCATTGAATAATTTAAACACATTTTGTCTGCTTATTTTCAATAGAATCCGTTCATATTCTCTGATAAGCTTTTTGGTGGCAGTATTAAAAGAAGAGATAAAATTACTATGTTGATACATATTGTTTCATTCTGAGTACTTTAACACAATGTCATCCTCAGGGTGTGTCTTTAAAACAAAAATGTAGTGTCCATTATTTCCAGTGTTCATCTGAAAGTTTTAATTTTACGTGCAGAGTGAGGACTGCTAATTTTTGTGCCAGGCAGTGTATGTTTATGTTCTAAGGGAGGTAACTAATTATGATGTTTGAAGAGTTATTTTTTTAAAAAGAAGAAAATAATATAAAATGATGGCAGGTTCTACGACAATAAAATATCCAGATATATTTCCTTATCGCATCATTAAATATTTGAGCTTAACAACTTCAACAAAATATTGCATTAGCAATGAATGCTGGTCTTTATTTAAATAAGTAACCGATACAAATGAAATGTTTTGAAATTGACATTTTTTTCCATTTCAGTGAAACAGACATTAAACACATGAAAGTATTATATCTTCCCTTTCTTTTTCTCACCGAAACCAAACAGAGTCTCTGATATGTCTTTTCTGTCTTTCCTCGTGATCTAAATCGAATAGTTTGTTATTTTGAGGTATTAACAGGGTGTAACATACATGCTAACTAAAGAAGGAAGATAATTTGATCTATTTGAACTCGTATTGTCCTCACCTTTGGTTGTTATAGACGCAGCGATTTGGGCAATTCCACTTTGGCCATCTTCAGCTGTTCATTACTTTGGCTGATAGTGGATAACTTTTGTGCTGTTCATTGTGTTATTCTTGTCATTGTAATGTTTGTTGTTTTTCCCTGATAAATAATCCTGTCTATAAATAACAACCAAAGATGGGAACAATAGTTCGTATTGGTTGGATTTATTGGCGCAACAAAAGATATTTCTCTATCCCAACGAAGCAGTGTTTTATCCATAATATATCACGACTTTCACTGTGAACAAAGTCACTAACAGTTAATCCATAGAATTAATATTCAAATGGGAACGAGAATGTCATTTTATTTCCCACTTAACAAATTCAGTTGACATAAAATTTCAAGAATCTATTCATCTTCTTCACTAATGTTTTGTTTTTTCAACATGCTTTCTTCACTTTGAACTGAAGGTCTTTTCAATAAAACCTATCCATGGTTGTTTGTTTCTTCTTTCCCTTTAAAATTTTTCTGAAATGCTATGGCAAGTGACATTACACATCGCCAGTGCAGGGCTAGTTGACATTTTTTCTGGGTGTTTTTTTTTTTTTCTATAAAGACCACAAAATCCTCCCACATCCCCCCAATTTTTTTTTACAGTTTTTTACAAAATAACCCTGCCTCGTCACAGTTGAAAGACTTGTTGGACATATCCTTCCATCTCAATCAATCCAATGAAAGTTTTTACATTCTTCCACTGCCTTCTTATCAGAACTCGCTGTCTCACCATGCCTCACGACGGAGTAAACGCTAGACCTCTTTCTAAACTTATCAAACCCGCCATGACTGACTCTAAATGAGTCTAAATCTGTTGAAATGCCTGGTGTCTGCTTCAGCAAGTCATTGTAAATCAGCCTTCTCATAAATAATTGCCTCTGTCACAGTATCCCCTGTGGAGTCCAAAGCTTTGAAAGAATCGTAATGTCCTTCGATGGCGTTATAGTTTTCAGTGTATTCTTCTAATTTAAGAATAGTGCATATTGTCGAAATACTGTGCTCAAACTCCTTTATCAAATCAACAACACGTACTCTACGTTCATGTTTTGCAATGATTTCGTGTTTCATTTCAAGTGAAATCGCTTCTTCATAGCACTGTCCTTTCGATTTAGTTTCTTAGGGGTCATAGTTGAGTTACAACAAAGAAATTTGGAAAAAAAAGTGTTCAAATCAAAACATGAGCTAAACAACGCAGATTGCAATGCGCCATGAGATAAACAATGAAACTAGCCGCGTGGGTGTCATTCTTGGCGTGAGATCCTAGGAGAGCTTGTTTTTCTTCTGATAGCTTGGTAGATGGCTGGGCTGCACATGATTTTCAAAATCAAAGTTATTGAGCTCAACTCTCTCTCTTTCTCTCTCTCTCTCTCCCCTCTCTCTCTCTCTATATCTATATATATATATATATATATATATATATATAGCATCCTGATACCACTTTCTTATCAATGTTGATTTTATGCAAATCTGTGCAAAAGGCGGATCACAGAGCTTATCCAGCTTTATACATATTTTCAGAAAACCTCAACTTCTAATTGGTCAATAAGTGGGTGTTGCAATTCACCCACATACAAGTCAAAATTTACCTCTTCTTTCTCTGGAGACTGTCACATAATTACATTGATTATAAATACCAGACACAAGTTTGTTCTCTCCCTCCCCTCTTTCTCTCTCTTGATTTCTCTTGCTACTAAGTTGTAAAAGAAATCACGTTTCGACCCTTATATAGCCAACAACTAAACAACAGAGTCTCCCTACACAAAAGCAACATAAAATTACCAGACAACAGAAAACTCTTTGTATCACAACACATCTATAAATTTAACCAGGGTGAAATTAGAATTATGCCAATATACCAAACAGACAATTATTCTTACCTACAAATACAAGAAAAAAACTTCATAAACAAATTTAAAGCAGCACTAAATAGATCATAACCCCACACGCTGATGCACACAACATGGACATATAATGGCCAAATACGATGGTCAAACCACACGCATCCATGCGCACACACTCACCTGCGGGTATATGTGGAGCACGGATATGTATGCGCATATTGGCAAAAACAATAGACTGCTCACAGGCACGCGCGCAAACACTACACAACATAGGAAGTGTGTGTGTGTGTGTGTGTGTGTGTACATATGTATGTATGTGTGTGTGTGTATATATGTGTATACTAATTCCTTATAATAAGATAGTATGTATCTATAGAGAGGGAGTTCCCATATACATGCGCGTACTGGTATATATATGCACATATTGACAAAAACAAAACTGCTCACGGACAGGCACGAGAACCCTACACAACATAGGAAGTGTGTTTGTGTATATGTGTATGTATGCGTACTTATGTGTATGTATATGTGTACATATGTGTATACTAATTCCTTATAACAAGACAGTATGCATGTATGAAGAGGGAATATACGTATACGTACGCATGCAGACAAAAAAATTGAAATAGATCTAAGAACACACAGGGGTCATTAAAAGATAAGAATACAGATATCTTTCTCACCCTTTCTCGAACCAGTCTTAATTGTTTTATTACCCTTCATGCAGAACTTTTTCACTGCCAATTCAAGGAAGACATTTGGGTCATTAACACACAAAAAAGAGAATTTCTAATATCGAGAATATTTAACATCGAAAAACAAGAAAAATGAATTCCTTTTAATAATATGTGGAAATATCTACTCTTTGCCTGATTAAGGTCGCGAGACTGGAAACACGTATAGCAAAATTATGGAAAATAAATAAATCCACATTACAACCAAAAACGTTTGCGTTTTCTCTCTTCTTTTTAATATACACACTTTTCTCTCGTTGGAACTACTATAACTTCTTCCTCATATATATGAATTGTACATAAAGAACTGATGTTCATAAAACAGTGTTCGATGTTATACAACAGAGCTATTAAGTACATATTAATAATATTAATAATATCCCTCACCGTTTGCGCAACTCGGAAATTCATGCAAAACGCTTTATTCAGGTAACTGAGTTTGGACTAACCCTTACGTAAATTGAATTTAAAAAATATCTGTTTACCACAATGCTGGTGCTGTTTTCAAAACATTATATTTCTCAAAACATTATATTTGGCAATTAAAATAATCGGGAGTAGCACATGAACGTAATAGATAAAGGAAAAATTAAAAAATAGTAATGTTAAAAATTAAAAAGTAATTATTAGCATTAAATTATAATACATAATAAACAGTAACATACACTAAGAACTAAACCATGATAGTATTAAAAATTAATCTGGGTCATTGTGTTTAAGCATATATTTATTTTTATGCCTAAATTTAACCATCAGTTCATTTCTCTTGTTTAATAATACCGGGTTATTTAAGTAATTTAATATAATAATTTTCTCAACCAAACATAGGTTACATTTATTCCCTTTACTGTTACACGATTTATCCCTTGCTATACTATTCCAGTTAATTGAAGGGGAGTTGTCAGTATTTTTCGGTTGCTAAAAATAATTAGAGGGAGCAGTGCTGTTTCTGAACTCAATATTAGCCAAAATCATTCGGTGATAACAGAAACAAAACTTCCAAGATCTTTCCGTAAGCAGATATTTTTTTTAATTCAATTTACATAACAATCAGTCCAAACTCAACACCTGAAGATTGCGTTTTACATGAAACTCCGACTCGTATAAACGGCGAGGAATATATATATATATATATATATATATATATATATATATATATATCAGTGGTGACTCTAGGTCATCAATGTTTGTCGGACTCATTACAATCTTTAACAAAATATATTATTGGTATAACTTAGATGCTAAAGTGATTCCATTATTCTAACTAAAATATATAATTTTTAAAAATCTCGAGTGAGATATGCTTTTTAAAAAACAAAAAAAATAACGTGTATCTATCTCAAGTGCATGTTTGTATATCTGTGAACGCATTAATGTGTCTATGGATCTCTGTGAATTTTACGTTTATGTTCAGTACTGCTGACTGATATCATATTTCCTCAACACTACCCCAAGCACACTCCTCATCCCAACCCTCCAGTCCACGAGTTATGGCTTTCTTTGATTTTCACCGTCTTTCGGTCAGGCTAAATTTAATTTGCCCTTTTTCAATTGATACATTGTGCTAAATGGAATGAATTATTTAAAATGGACATTTTAAAAAAATAAGTTGAAGTAAAAATGTGTTTTTTGAAAAACAGGGCATACAAGTCATTAGAGATTTAAAAAAAGATTATTTATAAAATTAAAGCAAGAAATACATCGCCTATTAAATGTCTCTAGCTCAGATAGGGCTCAGATCTACAAAGCCCGACGAGCCAGATTCAATTTATTTCAATTTTTTTTTTTACTTCTTTTCTTCTTTTTTCTTTCTATTTTATTATGAACAATATCATCGAAATGTATTTTGATCAATATTTTGATGCACGGAGTTAAAACAATTAATTTTGGATCCAGCTGAAGGCAAGAATTAAAACGACGCACTACGAAAGATTTCTGTTGTTTTGAAATAGATATTATTGAATGTTGATTCACTCGGGCTAAGCCCAATAAGCCCGACCGCCGGAGTCACCACTGATATATATATATATATATATATATATATATATATATATATATGCTTCGTTAAAGACGAATGATAATGTACTGCGATTAAGCTTTTTATTTAATTTTTAATATGTTCGTAGAAGTGTTTTCTTTTCTGGACACAAAATGTGTAAAAGTGTCTAAAAGTTCTGCATATCTGAGCTAAAATGTCTTCCTGGTCAAATCAAATTCATCAATAATTTATTGGTCAAACCACTACATACCTATCGAGACGACTTACGTTACACCTACCCGACCATAGCTTCATCAGCACTCATTTAAAACTATAAAAATTTTATTTTATTTAAAGAAAGAGTTTGAAAAAAAAAGTCAATTTAAATGTAAGACCGTCTAGGTGTTGTTTTTTTTTTTTTGTTTATTTACACGTATTTTGAGGAAGGTGTATTTTTTTTTGTAAGCCGGACGGTGTGTGTGTGTGTGTGTGTGTAAAAAGAAAAAACTGTGCAATTTTTATGACCATTTCGGATCAAGATTTGCCGCCAAAATTGTTGCCAAAATCGTTTGACAAACTCTGATTTTCTTGTGTAAAATTTATGACCCTTTTGGATCAGGAATAGCCGCCAAAAGTGAAATTTTTAGAAAGGCCTTTAGTGTATTAACGCTGAATCTGGCGACATAGTGATTGCTATGATTATTAAATTCAGTTTTTATTTAATAAAAACACCAATAATATACAGAATTAAAAAAAAATGAAAACAGTTCTTGTATTCATAGAAAAACTTTATTTCATATGACAGTAGTGTCTATAATATATTTTATTTAATATATTTTATCCATAAAAGCAATTAAAAGGTTTTCTAATAATGTCCTAGTTTTATTGCATTTTTATTTTATAATTCAGAGCAGATTTTCTTTAACTGAGTTTTACTGTTTGACCAAAAACTATTGGTGATTTATTTCCTTGGTGGATTTGTTCTTAATTAATATAAAAACCGTTACAAAAAAAAAAAAAATCGAAATTTCTTAAAATGAAATAATTTTTTTTGCGAGGTTGGAGGTAACATGTAAAAATGTAAAAAATTTTCTAAAAAGGAAAAGCTTAAAAATAATTTAATTCATTTGTGAATAAGCCCTGGACTTTTCATTAAATCAAAAAATTATGTGATTTTTGTGCTTTTACCGAAAAAAGCAAAAAAAAAAAAAAGACAAAAACGTTCAAACTTCCTATACTAATTTTTGGTTCCTCTTTGCTATCAGAAAAAAACATTTTTACAAACATTTTGAAGGTGCCTGAAATGATTGAAAAAAAAAATTTGACATCAAAAAATCATTTGGTCCTTCCTCTTAATAATAACAAAACTTTGACGATAAAGATTTTTGTTTTACAGTTTTAATTATCTTTTGGGCGTCTTTTTTATCATGTATGCTCATTATATATATATATATATATATATATATATATATATATATATATATATATATATATATATATATATATATATATATATATGTATGCTCATATATATATATATATGTATGCTCATGTATATATATATATATGTATGCTATATATATATATATATATATATATATATATATATGTATATATATATATATATATATATATATATATATATATATATATATGGATGCTCATGTATATATATATATATATATATATGTATGCTTATATATATATATATATACACTACAATTATTTCCCTTACTATTAGCACTACCACTACTATTACTATTAGTATTATTATTAGATGTTTAAATATTTCTAGAAAACCATTTCGGAGCATGATCATGAAAATGGTGATAATCATCTTCCCCAGAAACTAATACAGTTGCAGGAAATGTTCGGGGTCGGTCGGGATCTTTTTCATTTGGTCGTGAATTGGTGCCCACATAGCGAATGACATAACCACAACGTCGTCTATTGGAGAGATTGGGCTCACTACCGTGTACAGTAAGGCCATGATGAAGTGACATTTGTCCGGGTTCCAGTGAGCATGCCACTGCTTTGCTAAGATCAAACAGCGAGGTGGGGATCTCCTGATTGGAAGTTAGCAGATTGCCTGCCTGCTCAGCAGTCTTATGCTTTAGGATCCCATTCCGGTGAGAACCTTTGAAAAAAATAATGAAAATAAGAATTAAGCCTGTCATCAAGAAAGCAGCACGTGAATGTATCTATCTCTGTAATGATAGGTACGAAATATTTTCTTTTTGTTTTCCCATACACATTTCGTTTAGGAAATCAACCTGAACAGTTATCTTACACCAATCTACATCTTAGTACAGTGTAACCCAGATATAAGAGAGTTGTCGGGACCGGAGAAGAAGTCCCTTATATCCGGGTTTCTCTTATACCCGGGTTTGGTCTATTTTGTTTAGGTAAGTAAGGCTCTAATTTGGGACCAGAGAAAATCTCTCTTATATCCGGGTTTCTCTTATATCCGGGTCTCTTATATCCAGGTTACACTGTATTACCTGCTTTACATTTCTGTCAGCCGAATGAAGCTAGATTCAGTCCAGCACTTCACGTATCTTGTTTGCGTTATAATGCCGATTCAATGCCAAACTGGACAAAGAAATATACAACACTAACAGACTGGTAAAGACGTTATAAGCGTATCTACAGAAACAGAAACAGAAACAAAACCCCTTAAACACAGACAAGAACAAACATTTACAAAGCCATCGTGCTGTCTATCCTTCTTCATGGAGCTGAATGCTGGCATCATGTTTGCATCCTCAAACGCTTCCATCAAGCCAGCTAGTTTGTACAAATATTGGAGTTGTTCTGGTTTATTTCTGATAAACAAGTCATATGGAGGAGGTCTAGTCGTAATAAATGTAAACGTGCCCTCAAAGAATATTTGTTTGCTGACAGAATGAGGCACTGTATAGCTTCTAACAAGTATGGCTCCCGTGACTATTAGCGGCTCTGTAATAGTGTGTTAAATAAGAGTAAGTCTGTTATCCCTCCGGTCTTCACTCAATTTGCGGTGTTAACATCTTCTGCATATAAAACAATGTTTCCATTATCTTCCATTTCTCTGGAATACTTTTACCTGACTTCCCAATTAAAACTGAGTGATACACTATCATCTCCGAACTGAATCCCCACAAAATATGTAGACTTGATGGTATCCCTGCAATAGTCCTTAAAAATTGCCCCTGAACTGGCTTCTGTTCTCTCTGAACTCTACAATAAATACGTTGCTGCTTCTTACTTTCCTGCTTGTTGAAAATCGTTTTCTGTAGTTACAGTCTTTAAGAACTCAGGCGAACCGCCTGACCCTTCTATTAGACTATTAGCATTCTACCTCTTTTTGACAAAGTGTTAGAGATTCTAATCAATTCTGAATTGATTAAGCAACTCACATCACAGGTTCTTCTCTCAGATAAACAATATGACTTTCGCTTATTTCTGTTTCTTTTTTTTGGTTATTGCTGAAAGAATATACAGTGTAACCCGGATATAAGAGAAACCCGGATATAAGAGAAACCCGGATATAAGAGAGATTTTCTCTGGTCCCAAATTAGAGCCTGTGTTAATGTATATAAAATAGACCAAACCCGGATATAAGAGAAACCCGGATATAAGAGACTTCTTCTCCGGTCCCGACAACTCTCTTATATCCGGGTTACACTGTATCTACATTTAGATAAGAATGGTGAAGCTCGAGCTGATGCGTCGGATATCCTGAATATGACACGGTTTGGCATGCTAACCTTTTTTTACAAGTTGAAAGGTTATCGTATTTCCAGAATAATTTTTGATCTGAATCAATCTTTCTTATCAAATTGCGAAATGAAAGTTGTAATGCCCGTGCCCCCCCCGCTCCATCCCAGTTTTATATGACTAGACTTATGTTGTTCCTAATTTTTATCAAAGACCTTTCTGATATCATTTTTCAACTCGATATTTATGATAATGACGCAACTTCTGTCTTAATAGTAAGTTTGATTGGTTCAATAAGGTTAAATTGGTAGCTGAGCTAAAGAAAATACATACAACCTATTGTTAATTGGGACAAAAAATCGTATTTTAATTTTAATGCCTCTAAAATGAAACTGATCTCTTAATCGTCTCAAAGAACTCTTTTTACCTTCTATCAATATAGCTGATACTAATCTTCAGGAAAGTGACTCATTGCAACTTCTCAGGCTAACGTTTTCTCCTGACATAAAATGGAAAATTATATGGAATCAATTACTAGGCCTGCTGCTAAAAAAGTTGGTTCACTGTGCCATGTTAGATACTTTCTCTCGACAGAATCTATCATAGATTTATAAGTTAACCGTTCGTTTATACATTGAATATTGCTGTCACATCTGGTCTGGTGCTTCTGCTATGTATTTGAAAAATCTTGAAGAAATATAAAGAATCTGCAATGTTATTGGTCCTGACCTGACATCTTGGCTTCAGTCACTCTCCCACAGCCGTAACGTAGCTTCCCTATGCCTTTTCTATAAATATCTTCATGGTAATTGTTCTGATGAGCTTTCCTCTTTAATATCTAAGGTTTATGAATTTATGCGTACTACTAGATTGATGACAATGTCTCATCGTTATACAGTTGAAATGACTAGATGTAACCGTAAGTTCTATGCTAACAGTTTCTTCACTCGCAGTTATCGCTTGTAAAATTGTCTTCCGGCTTCTTGCTTTCCATTCAACTTTGAACTTCAAAAATTATATGCCATATCAATCTTCTGTCTTAATTCCTGTTCTTTTATTGTTCTTTCTTAAAAATGTTTTGTTTTTCTCATATTCTCTCAGATTCGGTAGTCGCTTGTTTCTTAGTAGCTTTATTTCATTGCTTGGGATATCATAAAAAAACCCCCAAAAAACAGAAGAACCTTGCGTTCGGCAAACTGGATTCTGGTTGGCGAAGTAAGCGAAGAAGTGGTTGGCAGAAGAATCAGCTACAACCAGTGGACAACAGAGGTTACTGGCAAGGAGACATAGCAACATGAGGTCTTCTAGGTAAAATTCATTTCAGAAATGAACAATAGGATAAAAAGTGGTATCCTAAAACCGGATATTTCTTCGGTTATAACGCTGTGCCGTGGAGGCAGCTTGCTGCATGGACATCAGAAAAATCACAGCATACGGGAGAAAGCTTTGTAAATCTTTGTTCCCAAAACCAAGCCATTGCACATCTCCCTTTCTCCCCCACTCTCTTACACACATATTTCTTTTGGATATTATTCGATAATGATAATTCTTTTCCTTATGGCTTTGAAAATTATTCAAGAAAGTAACAAAACTGCTTAAACAGAATAGAAAGAAAACAATCTCGGCCTCCAAATAGCGATAGATTAAAATAAATGAACTTACATGCGAGCAAACTTAATTTCATATAAATAGATTGAAATAAAGATAAATGAATGATCTAAGGTAAAAGACCAGTATCGCGTGAGTTTGTTTTCTTCAGAAATAATGATTAAAACCAATTCTAGTTAGAATCGATACAACAATAAATATTTTATTTTTCCTCTCACAATCCATTGATATAAACCGAAAGGAACATACCTGGAATCACCAACATACAACCATTTTGAAGGTCAGCTTTATCAACAGCCAACCATACAGTCACCACTTCACCATCAACACCCCAATATCTGTAAAGAAAAATATAGTATTTGCATATTGTCTGTTATTGCTTTCAGTTAAAGAATTTAAGGTACTTGTGGGTTATCTGTCGCCACTATTTATAAAGTTAGATATGGTATTTATTTATTTTTTCAGACTGCTAAATGAATCTTTGGGACCTGCCGGAAGATGAAAGAGAGGACGCCTGCTTCAAGGTAAATAGATCCTGCCAACTGAGAAGTACTGGGAAAATGGCCGTCTAATGAAGCTTTACTTTGGTCCCAGGATCTTTTGGAAGTGTAACACAAATAACTGCAAACAGCAAATTGAACTTTGAACTGGGAACTGGCTGTCAGACTCACGCACTGTGCTTCGCTTCATATACGCCTGGTACTGGGAAACATCCTCCTTCAAATGGTGCAAGCGCGAACTGAAATTCTCAACGGCCTAGCCAACCTAGAGCAATCCAAGGTCGGTGGCGAAGGAATGATGGTTGAGATCGATGTGAGCCTGTTCACGAGGCATAAAGTTAATATTTTACTACAACAATGGGCCCTCGGGTGAATTTGCCGTGAAACAAACGATTGCTACATCGTTCAAGTTCCCAACCGCTCTGTTTCAACTTTCTTGGCTGCCATTGTAGAAAAAAATAGCCGAAGGTTCCATTATCTACTCCGACAGCTGGCTAGTAGAAGACCGAGCTCGAGGCTTCCAACATTTCAAGCTTAATCGATACAATTCGAGCAAATGATTCCTTCCTGTGACACTGCGCTGTCAGCCCGTGGTCAACTCCCAGTCGTGGCGAGAAGCTGTAATGTTTCTTCCACCGGCGTTTTGGGGTTGACTCTTAGTCGCTGCCACCAGCCTGTGTCCCGGTCGATCGGGAGTCGTACCCGGTTCTATACCAGCTCCGTCGTTCCCAGCTCACTTCCAACGTCTGTTTACCGAAGTAACTGCTTCGATTTCAAGTCTAACCTACTCACGTTGTGATTTTGATCTAAGGTAGACGAGATCAATCAGGCGTCGGGCCGTAGTGTAAGTTGAGTCCAGACTGAAGATGATATTGCACAAGCGTAAAAAAAAAGAAAAAAACCCAAGAGATTCTAGTATGTTAAGAAATACAATTAACTTTATCCGTCTGTTATATACAGGAGTGTGTTTTCCTCCCATCCCGTTTTCTACGGATTGTGACACTTCTACGTTTCTTAAGCAAGTTTTGGTATCTTAAGTCAACTGGTTTAGTTCTTAGGTGCTGGCTTGGCTTCGTTCGTAAGTATAACTTGTTATTGGTAGATTAGGCGAAGTCGGATGTTGTGGAATCTCTCGGCCAGCTTCTGCGAGGCAACACGGGGCCAGACGCGGCCTGGGGTTCTTGGTAAGTCTTGATTTCCAACAAGAATCTCTTTGTTGTCAGGGCAGGATAATTGATTACTTCCCATTTTTGGAAAATTAATCACTTTCCATTTGTGAGGGGTCCCCCTCGTCCTTGAGGAGAGGTCAGAGGAGATCTATCCTCCTAAACTCTTCCCCTCTCACATTGATATCTTGTACCAATCCATTCAGTGGGCGCTAATAACTTCTCCGTCATTCTCATCCATTTACCCCCGCCTATCACCATTTCTACCACTCGACCAATGGCATCTCGGCCGATCGGGTGTGGTTAAGCTGGCTTCCTTAAAATTATAACCCAGAATTTTTGTTTGCAAAATTCTTTTTTTCCCCATCAGCCAAAATTTTTACGAACCCCACGTTGACACTTTAAATCTATCAGAACTTTTGGTCACTCAGAATCCACTTAGCCAGCACTCTTTACAAAATTCCATCAATCACTGTCAAAGTTTGCCATCTTCATGAAGTTAGCTTTTACTGAAATCTGTGTTTTCTTGAGAAATTAAATTCTTTACCTTCCAAATCTCGATCCTTCCACGCTATATTTTCTCATGCCTTAAAATTTTCACAAATACCATATGGCTTTTCTTTGCCGGCACTCAAGAAAAAAAAATGTTATCTTTGGAAGATAATTAACATTGATCCTCTTTACCCCGTATCGGCAATCATCTCAGGCTGAAATTTTTATGACCGCCATGTGGTCTGCCCGATAGACCACATAGCTTTTTCGAATTCTCACATTTCCCTCGGCAAGGCACCTCTCCACAACAACATCAATCAATGTGTCAAAACCTCACGTATGGCTTTTTTTTTCTCGGGTCTACTGTCTTTTGTGAAAAGTAACTTTTTTCGGAAATAAAATAAAATCTTTTTAATATCGAACAGTATATCTTTCGGGCTATCTTCTCTCCGTTTCCAGTATTCCCTTGTTTAATTTTTATGGTTAAGTAGTTAGCCAATTACCACAACTAAATAGTGTCACATTCCAAAAACTAAGCACACTATTTAGAAACAGAAAAATTACTTTGGAAACTAAAGACTACTGAACTGTTATGTAACATCAGTCCCCCTATATGGCAGTGAAAGCTGGATAATCTCCTCACAGATGAAGAAGAGACTTGAAGAAATAGAAATGTGGTTCTACAGGAGGGGATGAGAATACCATTGACTGAACATGTGAGCAATGATGAAGTTTTAGAGAAAATGGAAACAAAAAGGACATGTATACCTAACTTCAGAAAGAGTTGAAATTTCTAAAACACATAAGAGGCCTTGTGAAATTTGATACTCACAAGACATACTGAAGGATCCATTCATCTAAGGAACACCCGTTTAAGGAACACTAGTCTAAGAATATTGGTGTAAGTAACACTCGTCTAAAGAATATACATCTAAGAAATATTCGTCTATAGTAGACTTATATTGTAATGTGGGTTGTATCAATATACAAACAATGCATGCCAATAAATGCTTATAAACCACATATATCATTAGTAATTAATGTTGTTATAAGTGTATATATATATTATTCTTTAATATAGTGGGTATTAATGAAATTGAGTATTTTGTACACGAATAAAGTGTTAATTTATTAAAAAAATATTATTATAGACCAATGGTCCTTAGACAGGATTCCCGTAGACCAATATTCTTTAGACAAATGTTCCTTAGACGAATGTTGCTTAGACCAATATTCTTTTGACGAATGTTCCTAAATCCTATATTGAAGACAAGATGGACAGAGAAAAACAGGACATAACCTACCTAATGTGTTTGTGAAAATGAATAACAGAACAGGTTTTAGGAGAGATAGCAAAAAGACAAAATTTATTAAGCGCTTACAAAGGACAGGTAGTTGTGGAGTGTCATGATCAACAACTTCTTGAAGGTATACAGGGCATAGAAGAAGAAGAAGAAGAAGAAGAAGAAGAAGAAGAAGAAGAAGAAGAAGATATTTTTGATTTAAAACTCACTTCAGACACTTGGGTATGATGAAAGAATAGCCTTTTGTATAAAACACTATAATATCTGTTAAACTGTACTTCTCTGTAGTTCATATATTAGAGAAAATATAAGTACAATTAATGCATTGTGGTTGAACTAAATTTCTAAATTAGTTTTCAATCATGAACAAAATTTAGTCTACATTTTTAAGTGTTAAAAGTAAGAACAATGAAATCAGTTCAGTGCATGAGAGTACCAAATTAAAAAAAATCAATTTACAAGTGAAAGATCCTTCTTTTGTCTGTCGTGTTCCTATAAAATATGAGAGATAATGACTCTGCAACTTCCTGATGTTACTCTAAGTAATTTTTCACTCCTTACTAGGCCCTTTGTCATTGTTTTGTCATTCATTCACAGAAACTTTTTAGTTAGATTAATCACTGTTTCCCTCTGCCTATTCCGTAGTCAATGTTCTGTGAGTGTTACATTTTTCAAACCCTCTTTCCTCATTACGTATCCCAGAAATTACAATGTTCTCCTTTTTATTTAAGGTACAAGTGTCCTTTTAGTTTCCAATATTTTTAAAACTTCCTTGTTGTTCATGTGTTCAGTCTATAGTGCTCTCAGCATCTGTCTATAGAGCGACATCTGTTTCTTTAAGTCTGTTCTTCATCTGTAAAGAGATTATTCTGTATTCATTGCTATATAGCAGACTGGAAATTGCATAGCAATTTAGAACTCTTTTCTTTGTTTCTAACGAAATTTCGTATCTCTTATTACTTTGTTTAGTATCTGGGTAACACCTTTCGCTGTTCTTATGCACCTTCGATTTCTGTGCCACATTTTCTAGGCTACCCAGATAATTAAAATTATGTACCTGCTTCTGTTTGACGGCCCCAATTCGTAGCTCAAACTTGGCCTATCTTTTTTTTTTTTTTTTTTTACTGAGGACGATGCATTCTGTGCTTTTAAAAGTTGATAGTTAATCCAGTTTTTTTTTTTTTGCTTTCCTTAACTACGTTGTCTAAAAATTCTTTCAGTTTCCTTTTTGCGTCTATTGTCAATACAGTGTTATCTGTATACTATATGTTGTTAAGATTATGTTTGCCAATAATAAATACTGGTGGGACTTCTAGTTCTGTTAGGATAATTTAACAGCATAGATCTAGTAAATAAACATATCATTGTTTAGTTCCGTTTCTATTTTGCCTATTCGTTAAATTCCTTCTCCATCCCTATGCACGCTGTTTGTTCTCAGTAAAGTTTGCGGGTTACTCAAATATAAAATGAAGCTTTCTTCGCATTTCATGTTGGTCGTTGTGTTGCATCTTATCAAATTCTTTTGTGTAATCTATGAAACATAGCGATAGGCGTTACTGCATTTGCACTTTGATGGCATTCTGATCTTAAAGATAGCATTTCTTGTTCCAGTGTTTTAAACTAAGTCACACTATTCTTGTCGGTAATTGGAAAAAAAACAAACACGTCAATGACTACCAATAGTAATGCTTCATATTCTCATGTCGATTCTTGTAAGAAAAATGTAAAACATTAATGCTAAAACAAAGTAAAAATCTGAAGTGTTAATTCTTACCTTACATCTTGGTGCCAAGCCACATACTGTTTGACTCCATTCATACGTGGACCATTTTCCTGTTCGGGATATTTACAGATGAAACGAGAATCGAGAAGAATGATGCTATTGCCCAAAATAGCACGTACAGACCTCAAGACGTTTGAGTGTGTCGCCAGTTTCATCACCCATGGAAGTTTCATATGGACATTATGCAATGAATACTGAGAATTCAGTTTTCCTGAAACGAACAATTATATAATTACAGTAGCACATCGTTTAGCGCTAATTCGCTATATCGCTTTATGCAAATATTTTCACTCATAATATTAAATTTTCCAGATAATGATGAAAAGGCATTATCATTGAGTTTCCGATAATATTCCATGTGTATGAATAAACACAAAAAATTATCATATAACGATATACATGAATGCCACGTGATATTTCACCATCACTGGAATGTAACTACCAAATGAAATGCGCAGTACTACTAATGAATCCATTTCATCGCATATGTTTTGAAACGATTGGTGGAACAATATAGGTACAACAAAAATGGTTGGTTTTTTTTTCGAAATAAAAGTAAAAATCCATTGTTTTAAATTTTAAATATTTGTCAAAAAATCAAACGAATTTATCAGTACTCATTCATTAATGAATTAATTTTTAACTGAATAGATTATTTTATTAACATCTTTATACAAATATTTATGCTGTTGGCGTTGTTTCCCCACATCCTTTTCAATATCTCGTACTTTTTAATTATTCGTCTAATGCTTTTTACAGTTATATAAAGAAAAATACCTGAAAATATTGTTATAGACAAAGCGTATGGTTGCAAGAAAGAAATACGACAACAGCAGAAATAGATTTACGTGATTTATTTCAACAGGAACGTGTGGGTTTGGGACAGCTACCTTCATAAGCTGGCTGCCGACCTGGGTTGATCTCTCATAGTCGTTCACACTGGTTGGCGTGGGGCTCCTCCTACTGACTGCTGCTGACTGACCGTGACAGGTCTCTTCCCTGGCCTCCTGTTGACTGCTGTTGTACTTCCCCGTGTGGCCCCTTTTATGGCTTAACAGGCTCGAAAAATGACGCGAGTATAATTAGGAGGGAAGCATTTTTATTGGTCGAAAAATAGAAACACTTTAAAATATTATTTTATTTTTCGACCGGAACTCGTGCATCGGGCTTATGCGTAGACGACGATAATGGTCATTTTGTGACAGGGCCTTGTCCCGTTCACATCCGACTCTCGCTCTTGAGTATGTTAGTTTATTTGCCTGCAAATCAGCCGAGATAGGTCTTATTTTATTTTATAATAATTTCAGTAAAGACTTATGCAATAATATATGTAAACATGCGGAAAATTCGTCTCTTTTCTTACCAATAAAACTCAAAAAATAATTTTTTTGGAGAATCTAATAAAACACATTACTTTTTTTCAGATTGGACATAAAAAATCTGCACTTAATTTAATATTTATTTTAATAAAATACAAGTAGTTTTTCAGTTCTATTTTGAAATTCATCCTGTTGCTGGTCGTCACAAGAGTTTCCTTTATGAAATAACTAGCATAAAAGCCGCCCGATCGAGCGACATTTAAGATAGATTTTGCGGAAGGCCCTTGAGTGAGCCTTCATCACAATAGGTAGGGAGGAATAAATGCGATAGGCAACAATAAACTTCTGTCGCCACTTAATTTAAAGACAGTTTGATGTATCTAGGTCCTTACTTTCCGTATAAACAATTATTTTTTTTGTGTGTGTGTGTGTGGGGGGTGACCTTTGCTAAATTTCTCAATTTCGATTATTCCCAAATTTATTTCCAATTTATAAAAATTGTTATCGTACAAAAAGATTCGTTGCAAAAAATCACATAAAAAATCGTGAAAAACAATCGCAGTAATGAAAATTTGAGAATCCAAAATTTCATAATTGCGGGTTCGGATCCTGCCCGGAATATTTTTAATTTGCTCACGGAGTCGGACTGATTCCAAAATGGCATGATATGATGGGTTACGGCCTCTAGGAGTAAAGTTAAAAAAGTGTGACACAGTGACACACTGACATTCGCATTTATTATGAGCTATTGAGAGTTGTGTCCGTTTCGTTGAAAAAGTGTGACACAATGACACACTGACATTGGCATTTATTATATAGAGGATCAAAAATGTAACATTTTCGAGTATGAACATTTTTAAAGAATTTTATTTTATTTTATTTTTTCCTTTTAGCAACTGTTAGATTATATTTTCTATGGATACTCAAAAAGGACATAATTTTGATATATCGCTTTTCGGAAGAGTATTGTCATGATAGTAGTTCAGTTAGTTTTTGTGTCATGAAAATACAGATTTCCGATCCATTGTGTGTAGTTTTTTTTTATCGTGTGTTTGGAATTACACAGTTTTTATTTTGTCCTTTGATTTCACAGGTTATCGTGCGTAAATAAAACGTTATTTTAAGTAAAAGGTAAGCATTACTTTTATAAAATCTAGTTAATTAATATTTAAATTTGCTAATAAACTTAGAAACACATCTCAAAGGACAAATGCTAAATTTTAAAGAGAATTTTACATTTAATTGTTTATATTTTTCATATACAATATGAAAGAGGCAATAAAGTGATGTTTTAAAAATGCCTAAAATATATATTTGTAGAAATTCATTTTTCTTTTAGTTCAGATTAGCATTAGGCCATTATCTTTCAAATAGAAACGAAATTTAAGTTCAAAGAAGGCATTTAAATTATTTAACAAGCGTTTTTTATGTGGAGGTGCTGACATATTTCCAGTGGGATAGCACTAATGTTAAAAATATGATAAATCATGATTAACATTCATGCACATTCTCACACACTTGAATACCTTGCAAAATTTGCTGCCTATCCACAGGTTTACATATTTTTTTCATACAACAGCCATTTCGCAATGTTTAGCACCTTTATTTATGCTTGGATCATTGTTAAAATAACTTCTCACTTGTGGAATACTCTTCTGGATCCACTCTTTTTAAATTTAATCTTCAAAAGTTTAAATGAAATGTCAATCGCTATCTACTCTTTTTTTTTGTTCTCGGTCCTTAGTAATGTTTCTGCTTTTTAATTTTGACACGCCCAGTGGCCATTTGTGCCTTATGGCTATGGCTTTACTGTTGCCTTACTTGGGTAAATTCGATTAAAAAAAAAAAAAAAAAAAAAAAAAAAAAAGAAATATGTCCCTAAGCTGTGTTATAATTACTATACGAATAATAATATGTTTTTATAGCTCACCTTTTTATGAGCTTATCTAGGGGTAGTTAACGTTTGCTCGGAGAAAAGTTTGTCTGTTTTGACATTAATTTACACACACACACACACACACACACACACACACACACACACACACACACACACACACACACACACACACACACACACACACTCAGTCCATAAGACGTTTGGCACCTGAGAGAAGAGTTTAAGCTATGATAGTCCAAAAAGTAGTGAAAAAGACTTAAAATGAAATCGTACGGGAAACCTGTGAAGCACCTTGTTACTTCAGGACAGAAAGTTAGAAGGTTAGACAGGGCGAAGATCATCTTGAATAAGTTAAAAAATCACCCTGGAATAATATATATATATATATATATATATATATATATATATATATATATATATAAACTTAATTTCAATTTTTCATGAGCTTCCGAGGATTAATTAATGATGAACATGTAATTTTCGTTTTAGATCGATTTCATCACGATACTTCTGTTAAGCTTGGAGAATAATTATACATTCTTATTGCTCAAAGTAGAGTTCAATAGCGTTATAAAAACTTCGGAGAATTCCAGTAAGATACCTTTAATCATTTCTAAGATACAACGGTTCAAAACTTAATTTAACAAATGGACAATTTTGCTGTTACACACCACGCAACGCACATTGTAGCGAACCACCTTTATTAACTTCTTATCCCATTGGCGAGATTTAAGTTCCACTTCAGTAGTTTTCTTTTCAATAACCGCTGCCTTATGGAACCGACCCCCAAGTGGATGTTTCCCCGATCATTAAAATCTGTTCAAATCTAGAGTAAACCGTCATCTCCCTTACATATACCCATAAACTGTCTCTTTTACGTCGAGTGGCTTTTGAGCCTTGTAAAAATATTTTCCATTTGTCGTGGAAAATATTATTGTTCAAATGTATTATGAAATTGTAAACCTGTCTGGAAAAATGAAAAAAAAAAAAAATTACATAAATTTGGTGTATAACTTTGAAAATCGTCAGTACATGCAAAATTCATAAGATTCAGTATAAATTTCATGCAGTTCACTTGATTTTCATGTCGATCAAGTTTAAATGTATCAACTTTTTTCGAGGTAGCAAACTGAAAAATACATTTTTAATTTAAAGAAATATACTTATCCATTCTACATAGTTCTCGTGACAAAATATGTCTTAAACTGTTAAAACAAAAACTAAAAAGTTTGAAAATGGTTCACGATATCTTTTTTTACCTGTGTCCTTTTCCAATTGATCGAAATTCTCTTTCAATTGTGCTGATTCTTCTCTGTTCAGCACGTCTACTCTGGGGATATATCCGTTTCTCTGAAAATCATCGGACCAAATTTTCATTTGTCGATCGTTAGACATCATGATGAAAATTTAGAATCAATTCCGACTCGTCTCTTGCTTATATTTGACTTTTGTCTTTGTTAAAGATTATAGCTACATCTTGAACTCATATATATATATGTATGTATGTATAATACAATTTATATATATGCGGGCGTTTCTCTGAACGTGTTGAGTTGAAATACACACATACACGTCACAAAGGATTATGTATAAATGTATAAGTTATTTGCGTATATTTTTCTTTTTAATACATATATACATGCAAATAGTTCTTGTGCTTGCTATTAGACAACTATAAGCACATATATACACTCATAAGCTCTATTCGTACACTTATTGATACAAGTAAGTATCTGAATATACATACGAACATGGAAAAGTTCTCAGCCTGACCGAGAAAGGATTTTAAAATATCTGATATTTGGTCATTTAGTCAGGTTTTGGGAATTGGGTCAGGTCGAGAACTTTTCAGCATACTATTACTATATACATTGTTGTATTCTTAAAGTGTGATTTATTTCTTTTTAACGCTTTTCCTGTACACCCATTCTATCTATCTATCTATCTATCTATCTATCTATCTATCTATCTATCTATCTATCTATCCTAGTCCTCTCTCTATCTCTCTCTTCTCACTGTCTTTCTCCAATATATTAATTTGAATACCTGCACACATACACGTTTATTATATCCGCGATATCTCAAACCGAGGACAAAAACTCCATGTTAAACCTTTTACAGACGAACAAATCACGTACAACACTAAACTCCAAAAGCGGACACATGAATCTCCGGTTGAAAATTGTGGCCAAACTTGTTAAATTTTTAGCATAAAAAAATATTTTCGTGACGATTCCTATTAAGGAAAAATGAAATGTTTGTTTGTAATCGGGAAGTTTGAGGGACTTTTATCTTGGCTTAAAACTTTTAGAAGGAAATACCTTGGTGTGTTCCTGTCTGGTATATTTGAAATTATAATCCGGATACCTGTATTATTACACGCTTGCACGCACGTAACCAGATCAAAGGACAGTTTTTATTTAAAGCAGGATGAACGATAATGATCTACTTGTAAAATCTACGATTATCAAATTATCATTGCATTGGATAGAAATATCAAATGATTGAGAAAATCAAACAATTAAAGCCCCTTTAAAATTATGAAATTTAACGTTTTTCACATTTTGGCTGGGATCAATTACGTTTCATCTTCGAGTGAGACATGGTGAAAATGAAGTGGGCCTGATCCTAGAGATTCCACATTTGGAGCCTGTACCTCCACATTGCACTAAAATAGAAGAGTCGTGGGTCGTGGGTCGCTTTGTCGCTATTATGGACAATTTATATCTTGTGGTGAGGACATGCATTAAATCGATTTTGTGCAACATTTGCCTTCATGACGAGGTGCAAATCAATCACTGGAATCAATTTTGTCTCATATTCAGACAAGACATTGCGTGATTTCTTTTTGGTCCATGATGTAAAGTAATCTCTCCTCTTTTCATTAACCGGTAGTATGAATTGTGTTGTATTTATCCTAGTGTGGGAGACGAATAAAAATACCCAATAAAAGATCAATCAAGTAAAAGTTCTTTACAACTGATCAGCGAAAAATGTGAGCTTGAAAAAGAGTAATTACCTTGAAAGTTTAGGATAATGGTGGAGATGGTGATTTAAAATGTTATTCAAAGAAACGAAAACAAAATAAGACTCTAAATCTCAATTCAAGTCTCAATACTTTCGAGGAGTTTATTAGTTCGACGACGGAACAAATAACATGAAATCCGTATAGGCTTTTAGCACTGCTGTTGTTAAGATGTTTTGTTTAAATTAAAATGCCAGAAACTTTGAATTAAGATTCTTAAGAATATATCAACAGTGGATTCTGGTACATCGGTTGCAATGAATAACTATTAAATAGGACTAATAGCGCCACGGCAGAATCAACCGTAATATTTTGCCCTTTATTATGCAAATACAAAGTAACCAAAAAAGTCGCTGATTGATTTATTAGAAAAAGTAATCTCCATGTGCATCCAGAACCTTTTGCCAACGTGCCTCTAGCTGTACAATGCCCTGGCGTTAAGAATCAGGTGCCTTGGATACAAAGAAGTCTGTGAGTGACTACCGCAAGTCTGCCTCATTTGCGAAGGCTTTCCTACGATGATGGTTGTCCAGGGAATGGAAGAGGTGGTAATCTGTTGGCGCAAGGTTCGGGAAGTAAGGTGGATGGCACAATGCCTCTCATCCTAATCGCCGTATCGTATCCCTGGACCACTGCGTTACATGAGGTCTGATATTGTCATGGAGGGACAAGTCATCCTTACGATTAACCAATGCTCACTCCTTCTGTTCCACTGTCTGTTGCACACATCCCAATTGCGGCGAGTACAGGTCTGCAGTGATGGTTTGGCCTATTGGTAGCAGCTCATAGAGCACCACTTGTCGACTAGTTCACCAGATACAGAGCATTATCTTGCGTGTATATTGAGGTGGTCTTGTGATGTGAGGCACAGGGTCCTGTGGTGACAACAAATGTCTGGCACGCTTCGAAGTATCATAAAGTACCCACTTTTTGTCAATGGTGAGCACTCGATCAAATATGGGTATGTTGTGGGCTATTGTACGCTTTCTCTATACTGCTTCATCAGCAATCTGGAAGCGTTCGGCAAATTCACCCCAGATTTGACAGTTGTCCTCATCTATGGTCGCCTTCAGGGTTTCAACGTCCATGACCGGTGATCGCCACTGCGGGAGTCACCACAAAGGGACAGATCTTCCTACCCGAATTGTTTGAATCAATGCCTGGCGGCGCGTTCACTCACAGCATTATCCCAAAGGGCTTGACGTATTCGGAGACTTGATGCGACACTAACCCTCAGCGATTTCCCGCCACTTCACGCACACATTTGCGTATCAGTTATCGAAGTAAAGACGACGTAAAAAAACGGCAAGGACTTTTCTCCCGTCGTTTTTGACCTATAAAGGTTAAGTAGCTCAGTTCTTAGAACCAACAGCCAGACTACCGTACATATCATTTGATTATAATGGTGAAGGCTTATGCAGAACCAACCACAGTTTTTGGAAAAGCCGAATACAGAGAACTGGTGCACAGTATGCCACAAGGTCCCAAAACGACCCTCAGCAAGTTTTGAGTTCAGTTCCGCTATTCATTACACCACCATACCTCCATCTGCTCCTGAAATTAATTTCAGTTGAGCACTCTGGGGGTGAGGTGTGGGTTGGTAAACAGTGACTATTATAGCTATATAGCGAGACTCTTCACGAAAGCGAATTGAGTCACTGGGCATGTTTCTAAAAAAATAAATATGCTAAAAATCCACCTTCATCCCTACGGCTTAGTGGTTAGAAGCTCCGACTGACACCAATTCAGTCGGGTTTCGATCCTAGCTAGAGGCAACCGGATGTCTAGCCACACTGATGAGCTGTAAACAGCGAAACAGTCTGTCTGTGGATGACGTTATATATATATATATATATATATATATATATGAGTGTGTGTGTGTGTGTGTGTTGAGAGAGAGAAGGAGAGAGATATGGAATATGTTATACATGTCTACATATGACCCTTAATAGTGGGTGATTGAAAGACAAAATAAAAAATCTGCATCACGCGTTTCATCCCTCGAAAGGACATCTTCAGACTAATAATGGTTTGATGAGAAAGAAATATAATAAACGGTGGTTGTAACTTTACATTGTGAAATGCTGAAGATATCATCTTTAAATTTTTTTCTTGCCTGATGTATCTAGATGTATAACCTGGGATGGGCTTGTTTCTTGGCAGTGTTTTAGCTTTTGTCTTTTCTTAGAATTTCTAGAAACCGTACCTTCCCCAAATATTTTACACAAATAATCAATACATTTCTAATATACAGAATCTGGCTCTATGAGTTATTATATAAGTATGTATAAGTGATTACATCTTTCAGACTGTTGTCCTCATCTTTATATTCATATTCACGATGTTTCGGCCGTTGTACGCGCCAACCTTCGTCAGGTGATATACGTTGGAATTTCGAACCGAACTCTTTTTATTTAGTCTACGTCTGTAGATTTTTCTAATTCCATGTCCTTTTTTTGGATATCTCAGTTTCAGTTAATTCCCTTTACTAACTCAACTCTCCATTTTTTGTTCCCTTTGCTCTTTGGGTCAAGTCACTTTTTGGATTACTCAACCAACTGTCCTTGGGGACATCAGTTAGTGATTTTTTTTTTGACTTATAAACCTAATGTCTTAGTTCGTTTTTTTACCAGAGCTCATATAATTTTTGTAATTGTTGTTTTTCTCTCGCTCTAGTTTTTCTAACTGTATTGGAGTTCGTTCCTGATTTGTCGTCAAATTTAGATTTCCATTAATTCCGCATCACTGAGATAAATTACGAAAATAATGAAAAGAACTTTTATTAATTTGATTTTATTTTCTTTCAGAAAAACATTAAAAATATACAACACCATGAAAATTTCTGTAAAAAAATTGTACCGAATACAAACTTCTACAGCTACTTATTATATACATGAGAAGTTAAGTCGGATTATAAATGCATAGATAAATTGTACGGTTGATGCAATAAGAAATGCAAATGTCTATTTAGATGGTTCCTTTTTATTTCTTCGTACAAATATCTGTGAACAAGGAAGAGTTTATGAAATATTAAACTATAAGACTGTTGTTATCACTTTAATTATTGACATAAGCTGCTACGTCTGCTTTGGCTTATTTCCTCTTCCAAGACTTATATAAACTACAAAGAATGCTGTACAGTCCTACACTTGTCCAGTGCAGACTTACAGCATCGAAAGTGATATAGTGTTTAAAATCACTTCTTTCAAATAGATTTTATAGCCATGCAGCAGATAATTTTAAAGGTTAGTGAAAATGTTTTAGCTATTTTTCAGTTTATAATGGCGACATTGTAATTTTATTCAAAAGTTCTCAAACCTTTTGATACATCTGTAGTTTGACTTTTCTGTTTCTGTTGGTGATATCAAGATAGACGGAACAAATTTAATCAGTAATAATTCAATGGAATTTCAAGATTTTTAGAACTAGATTTTACCCTTAAATTATTCTTGAGCGGGGCAGAATTTAATAATTAATATAAAACATTCTTAAAATGTCGTTTCAACAAAATTTATAGAATAGTCCTTGCTTTGAATATTGCTACCACATCTAGTCTGATGATCCTGCTATATATTTATAGATTCTTGATAAAATCTAAAGAAGAATATGCAATGTTATTGGTCCTGACCTGTCATCCCGGATCCAGTCACTTTCCCATCGCTTTCCCATATATAAATGTTTTCATGGTAATTTTACTGATGAACTTTTCTCTATCGTACCTAGACTTTATGAATTTAAGCGCAGTACTAGTTTTACTGCAAGGTTTCATTATTTTACAGTTGAGATGACGAGATGTAACCGTAAGTTCTATGCTAATATTTTCTTCTCTCGCACTTCTCGCTTGTGAAATTTTCTGCCGACTTTTTGCTTCCTAGTCCAACTTTAATGTCACTTTTCTGCCTCCTTAATTCTTATTCTTTTATTTTCTCTCTCCTTAATAGTATTTTTTTTCATATTCTAGAATACCCAGTAACCCCTTTGTGGCTTTATTGTCTTGCTTGGGGTGAAACGATTAAAAGCGAAAAAAGAAAAGAAAAATATAATAACAGTTGGTTATTGTTAAAATGAAGCTGTTTCAAGATCATATTATTTTAGATACTTGGAATTGTATACAATACCAAGAGTTTGTACAAGTAGCTCGCTAACCAGTTCATTCATAAGATAAAAATGACGTATGTCTAACGAATATTTTAGAAGATAAACATAAAATAGCTAAATTAATTTTCCAATCCAGGATTTCCTGTTCCGGTTTTTATTTTATTTTAATTTTATTTATTTTTAATTAAGCTGTATTAAATTATTTGTCGTTTCTATTTTTTAAATACCGAAATTAAGGTACATTTATTTTTACGGGCAAACAAATACATTATATTTAATGAAAGGAAACCTGATAAAAAGAACAGAAAAACCCTGGAAACAGCAAAATCATCGTTATTGTTTCTAGTTTTCTTGTTTTTTTTTTTTTGTTTTTTTTTTATCAGGGAATGGTAATAATGGTACAGGTAATAATGGCACCGGTAAAAATGAAACCGATTAGAATTGACACAAGTGAAAATTTTAAAAAAAATTAGATTTTATTCTGTTGTGATGTGGGGTCTGGTAAGACACAATACTTAACTCGATAGAGTCAGTCGTGATAGTAGTATTCAATACTCAGCTAGACAAATCAATGCAATAGTATTATCTTCTTCCTTTCACATTTACCCAGGACTACTTATCATGAATGCATCAGTCCATTCATGATAGTAAAGAAGGTAGCTAACTCTTACCACAACACATTCAAAACCAACTTTTTTTTGCCAATAGTATATATTCCAATAAACTTACTCTTTTCTTATTTTTTCACTTGTGCCATTTTTACCGGTGCCATCTCATCGTGTTACTTTTACCCGTACCATTATCATTTAATATTCGTTTTTATCATATGGGATGGTTATGTCCATGAGATAGCAACAACATTTTTAAAGTCTTTTATTATTATATCTGTCCTGTTGTATTGTGTAGTGCGCTCGATATGTATGAAGTCGAAGAGCGCTGTAGGATTTTTAGTTGGGGGTTTGTATTTTAACTTTTCTTTTTTTTTTTGCATATGTTGGCATATCTTCCAATGTAGGTATTTCCCCACCCTATCATGCCTATAGTTAAATTCATTTTTGGTATCCAGACATATTTATTTTATTCAGTCGAGCTAGCTCGGACATTCATGAATCTCTCATGACAACCATTACGGTCCTGCAATCAAGACCGGAAGTCCATTAAGGTGGCATTCTGCGTCATAAGATAGTTGATAGTCAATGTAGGTGGTTACTAGGTGACCATTCCGTCTTGCTCAATGACTAGTTGATTACTCACGAGTTCTTGTTTTGATCGCCAGCATTGTCCTCCAAAGCGCATTCTGCGATCGCGTATGATTGTATAAATATCAGGGATGGGTCCATAGTGCTGTGATTTAGTTCGATGTTGTCTCCAAGAGATGTTACGTATAGCTCTTATCATCCGAATATAGGTTGCATCAAACTTAGACTCTAGTGTTTTAGCTAACGTCTAAGCAGTGGCATCATATATTAACACCGCCTCTGCATGAAAGAATCTCCGCTAGAAATTGTCTGGTAGATCAGATTTTCAGATTACATCTAATTTTATTCAAGACGTTCCAGACTTTAGCTATGCGAAATTTCACATCATTTTCAATAGAATTTATTTCGCTATGCAAAAGTTTCCACGGATTTTATTGCTTCACCTGAGAAAGTTTGTATTTAGCCTTGTTAGTTGAAGCCTATGAATTCAGTTTTAGTGGTATTGACATGCAGTCCAACACCGTTAGCAGCATTTTCTAAATGATGCAGAACTGTGGAATTGGTAATGTGGCAGTGATAGCTATGTCGTCGGCATAGTCAATATCAGTCAGATATACCTAGATGATATTTGTCGGAGGAAGTTCTCAATGTGTATCTGTTATGATGTTGATTTGGGGTTAGTAGAGACAAACGCCAAATAACACGTAACAATAAAAAGTGTTTTAATAGGTTGGTAAATAGGTACAGAAATCGCCTGAGTAGTCAATAACTAGCTCAGCTAGGAACTTCTCTGTCTCTCTGTCTTTTGACGTGCCACTATCTAAAGTCTTTGTTCGCAGACAAGTTCATCTTCAAGGGGGGTGGTAGGTTTCCGACACAACAGTATCAAGGGGGATAACAAAGAGAAAAGCTGCAAAAACGTCACCCTGCTTTAATGTCGAAGAATCTTGCTCTATGAGTTATTATATAAGTATGTATAAGTGAAAGTAACAGCTTTGTCTATGCTGGGAAAATGTCGATCGCATAGATAGTGAGGAGAGGTCAGGGAGGAGTGGTGGGGGACCAGGGAGGAGGAATAGTTTGTAGAAGAAAGAGATATAAAATTGTAACATTTAGAAACTTTTTCACTTGTTGTACCATCATGGAAGTGCTATATATATATATATATATATATATATATATATATATATATATATATATATGTATTATTTTATCATAATCTGCACAAATCCAATATCTGCACACATCTGGTTCTGTTATTTTTGGTGACTGGCAAAATGTACCTATTGACCCTACCTACTCCCTAGGATACAAAAATAAGAATAATATAAAAAAAAGGTGCTAAATTAAATCTAGTTTGAAACTATTGGGAATATTAGGTAGAATCTTGCGTCTTTATTTTACCATTACACTTTCTCCCTGGTCTCCTCCACCACTCCTGCCTGACATCTCCACCACTCCGTCTGAATATGTGATCGACATTTTTCCGATCATAAAAAAAATGCATAGGCAAAGCTGTTACTTTCACCAATGTTCATTAAAAATTGGTCGGCGATTTAAGCTTTCCTTCTTCTTTCGTTTGTATTTTCTCCATTTGAAGTCTCGCTTCATGCCTGGTGTGTTTTTCGTCTCACCCGTGCCTTTTGTTTGTTTTTACGTGGTACTTTTTATTGAAACCTTTCGATAAGTTTACATTTATTTTATTTATTTTGACTTGTTTTGTTGTGAATTTGTTGAATTTTTTGTCAGTTTTATCTTTCATCCACTCATCTATTAGCTGAGATTTATTTTTCTTTGCGTAACTTTTAGTTATACTAGACAATTGTTTTAATTTTGCTTTTGTTTCTTGTTTAATATTTTTTCTGTTTATACTTTTTTTTATTATTATTTGTTTTTCGCTTATTCGGCGAAATATTATTTGTATATTATTTGTATAAATTCTTCTTATTATTATTATTATAAATTCTTCTTCTTATTATTATTATAAATTCTTATTATTATTATTATTATTATAAATTCTTGTTACACGTTTTTTAATTTTTCAGTTTTCTGTTATTTTTCACTTGCTTTGATTTTGTTTAAATTTTAGTGTTATAAGTTTTTCTACGTTTTGTTTTATTTTGTGTAATTATCTAGTTTAATTACCCTTTTTTATTTAATTTAAATTTAATGTTACTTTACTCATTTTAATTTTGTCTACTTATAAAGGCAACTTTTAAGCGATTTATTTTCATTTTTTATTTTCGTCTTGGTTGAATTGTTTTATTTTTTCTTTATGAGGAAGAAATTTATCCGTTTCTTCTTAAGTTTCAATTCAGTTGAATTCTCTTAAAAGAAACGAAGGAAGTAATACTTGTTTGGACCGCTAGGAAAGCCTTTTTACCAAAATAGCCGACAAGTATCGGTCAGTAAAGAAAGATTTATTTGGATCTGCTTCAAGGTCAGATAAATAAAATAAAAAGACTTGTAATTCCGAGAATATACCAGAGGTACTAAAACTAAAAAAAAAAGAGAAAAATTAAAGGAAATGTCAAAAGTATGGAATCCAGTGATGGCTAAGATGTAAACTACAAATGTATGGAGGATTACACAAAACAAAATGGCGAGAAGAAGAAAAATATGATGAATTGTCCTCTTGTTAAAAGTCCCCCCTAAATGTTTAATCAACATCGAGGAGTTTTAGTATGGGCCAAGAATCACGCTCACCTTATAAAAGAAAGTGGACCTTTGGAAGAACCCCAAGAACTAAAGATAGTTGAAAGAAAAAATGTGCCAGTCTTTGTGGTGGACAAGCGTAAGCGCAAAACCTGTCGCTCCTCGTAAAACAAAGTGGTTACATCACTGGAGACCCCTTTTAAGCTCCAAAGGATCATTAAGGAATCGGGCTTCTTCATGCGGGATATATTATTGTCCATGCCGGAGGACTGCATGAAGGCAGCGAGTCGAGATTTGATCACTAGAGATTAAAGATTACGAACGGAATTCGAGGGAAGGCGTAGAACAAAAGTAGTGATATTCAAGGTTTCTGCTCAAAGTGATAGCAGAACACTTGACCGTCTATCTGACACAGTGCGGATAGATACTAGATTCGACCTGTGACGATTTGAATGGGGGATGGAGTTTCGAGAGTATGCTGGATCGTGAAGCCTTCATCTCTGTCACCAATTTTTTAAATATAATGGGTCAGAATATGCCGGTCATTGTGACCGGCGAATAAAAGAGATGCTCGAAGTGTGTCACGTCTCCTTTTTGGTCTCAGAGAAGGCTTCTGGAATTTTGAACCTAAGCGACCTAAATCGTCTCCTCCCGGAATCTGTTATTTCCGCCCCGTCTGTAATGGGAATCGCAGCGACTTTGTCCACCGCTTAAAGGTCACTACACCGCTTTATACTAATAGGGGATAATCGAAATTTACTAAGTCAAAACTTAATAGATAACATCGTTTTTGCTTGATTCAACAAGCTGTAGTCTAGTACAACCTGATACTTCCGGTTAGATGGAACTCTATAGTCGTGGTGAAGGCAATCCATCTTTGAGGAGGAGAGTTCTAATGAAACCAAGAGTAAACTGTTTAAATCAGCTGCAATTCACATGTAAGATGGCAGTCAAATGCAGATGGCATTACATGATAAACTGTGCATTTGTCTTTTACGCCACCCTGACCGAGCATAATACGACTGTCAGCGAACGTGGTTCGTAACTGCTACTCTCTGTGGGAATGGCGAACAATAGTTGACTACTAAGCCAATGAAAGACAAATGATAAATAGCACAAATACCAGAAACCCATTACACATCTCCCGTCACGCGAGTTACAAAGGGGCGCGTTCCACTGTTGTCCAAACGTCGGCACAGTGTTCGAAAAATCAACTATGGGGGCACCAAACAAAACTTCTTGCATGCAAAACATTTACATTAATTTCAACTTTCAACATTCACACGCTTGACTTCATAAATCAGCTGTCTGAATTTGTTTCATCTGCCATTGAACTGAATATCAACGTCATCTGTATTCAGGAACACTTCTATTTACATCCTGATGTCAAGCTCAAAGATCACTGTGTTGGCAATGGCCGTGTCTTCATCTAAGACTCGGCTTGGGAAAATTCCTTACGTACTATTAACATTGGCGGTGTTGGCATGTTACTCAGTCCACTATCAAAGGGTTTTTCCAACTGTGGGTCCCGACCCTTCAGTGGGTCGCGAGCAGAATAAAATGGGTCGCGACAAAAAAGAAAGAAAGGCAATATGCAAGTAAGAGCAAAGTGCAGAATATAAACAACTCTAAGTATTGCACAGCACTCATAAATCATCGCTAGTTTTCCACAGAGGTAAGATCGTATTATATTTTATTTTTTAAATATATATATATATATATATATATATAGTCTGTTTTCACTGAGTTTATGTACCTTGTTCGCTAAAAGAGACCTCGCGCCAAACCTTAGCGATGAAAGTGTGCAGTGCGTTCGTCTTTGTGGTCGGTGAAAGCCGTTAAGATTGTTGAATAATTCAGTTGCATCTGAAGTCAGGGCTAAAAGTGAATTTCTCGACTCAATGTCGAACTCGAGTATTGGTACATTCTTTCGGTGGTAGTAAGATAATGTGTTGTATGCATTTGAAGTCTCCGAATTTTCAGCTAGTAGGCTGTTGTTTTTTTTTTTAACTTGTATCTGTAATACTTTAACTTGTACTAGTTGTTGATTTCAGATGCGGGATCGTTATAAAATTCGAAAAACAAACTATGAAGGAACAGGCGGAGCATAAACATTAACAGATACATCTGGGAATGCAACGTTGTTATAACCTTAGCAAGCAAACATTGACATTAATAATAAGATGAAAATAACAAGATTTTACACAGTGAGGAATACTTGCAATATGGTTGAAATATTAAATATTATTTACTTTATCTTTGTACCGGAATTTCCTTTGAATTTGTTTTTGTAAAAGTAATAATCTTATATTCATAAAAATAGATAATGCAAATAGATACATGCAATTCCAATATGGGCGGATCATGAGAAATATACATATAAATTGTCGATGGTAAATAAATGAACCTAGTGAACAGAGTCTGTCTTTGATTTATTACACGTAGGTATAACGGGTTGCAATGCAAAATGCGGTTCTTGCTGTCGGTCGCAGTAAAATAAAGTTTGAAAAACGCTGCCACTAGCCCATGAACATTGAAGAAACTGAACCCAGAATCATCATAGCTAGATTCAACGGCAAACCCATAACAAACATCGTCTCCTGCTATTTACCAACAAATACTAACGACGAAGAAAAGGTGACATTTCTATTAATGCCCCTTTTCTCTTGTCAGACTAGTCACAAACCATAACTTCCTGATTATTAGTGGGGATATAGGATTTTTTTTTGTAACGCCATATATACCGGGGAAGTCATAGAAAGATGGACAGAAGGATGCATACTTACTTTCCCAAAGAAAGAAAATCTAGGATCGGCAAAAATTATAGAGGAATCACATTCATTTCCATTGCCGTAAATACTTACAACTCAATGTTCCTCAATAGAATACAGCATTAGAGAAGGTGCCCCAATAAATCAAAATGGCTTTCGAAAAAATAGATCAACCGTTGTACAAATCCTGATTATTCAGTGACATATTGAGGGCGTCAAAGCAAAGAATCTGCAGGTCGCCTTACCTTTTGTAAATTTATCTAAAGACTTTATTCTGTACATAGGGGAAATGGAGAAGTTCTTTCTGTCAAATGGCATCCCCCCGAGACAATCACTGCCATAATGATGCTATACAAAAATTCCAAATCTTTGGTTAGATGCCCAGACCCAGAGATAAAATTGTCGTCATTATTATTATAGACTCATTGAGAGTTCACAACAGTTCTAAATGGTGGTTTACACTGAAGACTAAGTGACACTAAGGCTCCTCATTACTCCCACACTCTCCTCAGTATTTTAACCCTCTGTCTCCTTCACGTTTCACAACTTCCTCGGCTCTCTGGTAATGTTAAGATATTTACAAGAAAATGACAAAATTTATCTTGTCATTTTCAAATCTATTGTCGTTTGCCAGAATAGCGAAATCCATTATGTGTCAGTCACCACCACCACCACCACCACCACCACTACTACTACTACTACTACTACTACTACTAAATTCAGTCTTCTGACTCGGAGTGGGGGGGTCATTTGAATCTGATGATTTTATATGATTTATTCTCAATGTCAGCTTCTAGTCTGCATATTTATTCATTATGTTAGCTTCTTATCTGTGTATAAATTGGCCAGTGAACAACCTCTCCCAGCATGTTTTGTATTCTTTCTTGTCTACACACGCTGATTATGTGGCTCACTCTTTCATATTTCCACACATTCTACATTTTCTATTTTCCTGTTTTATCTAGGTTTTTAGTTGGCTGCTTTGTCGTTGCTTTGAGCTGTTAAGCATTGCGCTAAATTTTCCCTCTTCAGGTGCCTTCTCCGTAGTAGCCGCGTCCACATAAATTTATTTGCTATTTCTTCAATTTATCTTCTGAAGTGTCCATATAATTGTTTTTCTCCCAATTTTTAATTTTTCGTATTTATGTTTTTTGGATTTCCATTCTTCTATTATTTGTAGTCCATTTTTTTTTTTTTTTTTTGGCCGTTGTGAAAAGTCTTTTCTTCTTCTGTCTTGTGTACTTCTTAATTGCGGAGTCGACTCAATCTTTGATACTGATTAATTCTCTTCCTCTTTTCCTTTTGACATGCAGCCTATCGACATCACCATTTTTATTAATTTTTACACTTAAAGGTATCTGGTAAAAATCTCGTTGGGGATCAAGTAACAGCAAGCCTCCTTAATATGCTCAGCATTATTGTCGGCGATTTCAATAATGCTATTGTTCGAATGATTTACATTCTTCCCTAGATCTTCAGTTTCTTCTGTCCTTTTGTAAATCTCTTTGGAAGAGTCCCAAGTGCATTATATACCACTTTTATGTTTGTAAGTTTCTAGAAAAGTCAAGATATTTATCCTGTTTTCACTCATTCTGTTTTGCTATGTGGTCTGTTGTAACTGTCAAATATGCTGGCAGATATTTTCCTCTTTGTTTATGGTATATATAATCGTAAATTCCACAGTGGGTGAAAAGTGCCTGCTACTATAAAGGATTTAACACGTAAATTTTACGTAATGTATATTTACGTACGTTTCTATACAGAAACATCGTTCTAGTTTGTATTGCCATTGACGACAGATAGTAATAATTATCTTGATCTTTTTCTTCTTCTCCTCAAAATAAATTTTCTTATGACAAAAACAATGAAAAGAAATACGAGAAAACCAGTAAATAAAAAATATCATCTCGCCCTACTCAACCACACTTTCTCCAATATTCATGGTATCCGTTTCAACTTCTACAGCGCAGAATCTTTTCTCTTGGAACGATCACCAGATATCATTTCACTTTGTGAAACGTGAAATCAATTTAAATTCTTCTATTAATGAATGAATTATCTGTTCCAGGCTGACGAAAAGATTATAGCATTCATATGCATGAGCCTGGTATTTACATCCGGGATAATTTTCCAATGGCAAGAGAATTGTCACTCGAGTCCCCTAACAATTTTTTCATGTGCTTTCGACTTTCCTTATTATATCCTATCACTTTTTACTTTATTGCTCCCCTCTTCACAGGACTGTAATATACAAGACAAAATATTGAAACGGCGCTCTCTTCTCATTCATCTGCGAATATTTTCCGTGTTTGGTGACTTTAATGCACACCATGACAAGTGACTTAGATTTTCTAATTTTACTGATGTTTCTGGTATTCAGACTTTCAGGTTTTCCGGTGGCCTTGTCTCTTATTCAAATTGTGGATTTTCCCTAATCTGAGCAACATGCTTTACGTGATGTGTTCCTTATCCCCTCTCCTAGCTCCTGTCGCGCTTTACAACACTGTTCTCCTGGTAACTCGGATCAGACTATAGTATCTATTAATATTTCGTTTCAATCGTCTATTAGACAAGAACCGCCTATTCATAAGACCTATTTCCGTTACCAGGATGCTACGTTCGAGACGCCACTTGGACTGACATTTTTAACATTCATATTGAGAATTGCGCTACTTTGGTTTCCTCTTTGGTCAAAGCCGGCATAGATGCTTTCATTCCCTCTCGAAAATCCCGGGTGAAACCTCAATCTTCTCCATGGTTCACAGCAGCATGCTCAGACGCTATGGATCACAGGAACCACTATTTCCGGCTATACCAGTGTGACATTTCCCATCACAACAGACGCCTCTTAGTGCTTGCATAAATGTAAATGTAAACGTCTCCTCGAAAGAGCTATATGTTGAGAGAATGAGGCACCGTATTGCATCTAACAGCTTTGGTTCTCGTGATTACTAGAGGCTCTGTAATAGTGTATTAAATAAGTTTTCAATTTTTCCTCTCTTCAATAAATTCGAGGTGTTAACATCTTCTGCTGATGAAGTTGAATGTTTCACCTGTAAATTCACTTTAAACTCTACTCTTGATTCATGTGGATTATCCTTGCCTAACTTTCCACTTAGAACTGAGTCCCTGTTGAGTGATATGCATATAATCCCTTCTATAGTTTCTGCTATCATCTCTAATCTGGATCCCCACAAAGCATGTGGACCTGATGGTATCCCTGTCGTTTTTACGAAAAGTACATTTATGTATGTTTCTATATATTCTTAAGAAATGTACTACCGAACTGACTCCTGTTCTCTCTAAACTGTAATAAATATCTCTTTACCTCTTACATTCCTGCTTGTTGGAAATCCTCATCGATTGTTACAGTCTTAAGAACTCAGGTGAAGCGTCCGACCCTTCTGGCTATCGGCTTATTAGCCTTCTACCTATTTTGGCAAAGTACTAGATACCCTAATGAATGCTGAATTAATTAAGCATCTCACAACTCAGGGCCTCCTTTCAGACAAGCAATTTGGCTTTCATTTGTTTAGGTCAACTAATTATTGCTGAAAGATTCTATCAAGTTTTAGATAAGAATTATGAAGTTCGGGCTGCTGCTCCAGACATGTTGAAAGCGTTCGACAGAGCTTGGCATGCGGATCTCCTTCACAAGTTGAAAAGTTATGGTGTCTATGGGCGATTTATTTTTATCTGTTTCAGTATTTCTTATCAAATCTTGAAATGAAAGTTGTCTTGAACGGCAACTCTTCTAGATCTGTACTAATATATGTACCCATCCAGGACACTATCCTTGACCTCACTTTGTTCTTAATAATTTTCATTAACGACATTCCTGATGACAGCAGCCCTTAATTTCTATGCTGATGATACAACCATTTAGTCCTGTCTCGATACTAAATCGACGGGTGATCTAAAAAACGACCTATAGTCTGTTGTTAATTTGGGCAAAGAATGGCTTGTTGATTTTAACACCTCTAAAACAAAACTGCTATCTATTAATCATCTGTGAGATCTCTTTCTGCTTTCCATCAGCATGGCTGATGCTAACCTCCAGGAGAATGACCCGTTACGCTTTCTCGGGTTAACATTCTCGGCTGAGATAAAGTGGAAAGACTATATGGAATTGTTATGTCAGCTGTTAAGAAAGTTGACTCATTGTGTTGTGCTAGACAATTTTTCTCTTCAGAATCTATCTTACATATATATATATATATATATATATATATATATATATATATATATATCTACCATTCACCCATGCTTCGATTATTGATACCACATGTGGCTCGGTATTCCTGCTATTTATTTAAAGATGCTTGATAAAATCCAAAGAACAATCAGCAATATTATTTGTCCTGACCTAGAGTCTCGGCTTTAGTCACTTTCCCACCGCTTTCCAGTGCCTTTTCTATAAATACTTTCATGGTAATTGTTCGGACGAGCTCTTCGCTATGGTACCTAGACTTTATGAATTTAAGCACAATAGTGGACTGGTGACGAGGTCTCATCAATTTACAGTTGAGTTGGCTAGAGATGTAACCGTAAGTTCTATGCTAACAGTTTCTTTTATCGACTTCTCGCTTGTGAAACTCTTTTTCGGCTCCGTGCTTTCAGGCCAACTTTAATCTTCAAAAATGTAAATACAATATCAATTGTTATCTACTGTCTTCCTGGTTACTCTTCTATTGTTCTCGCTTCTTTGTAATGTTTTCTGTTTTCTAATTCTTTCATACACAGTAACCCATTGCGTCTTAGTGGCTTTACTGTCTTGCCTGAAGTGATTGTGATTAAAAAGTGCAATGACATCAAAATTCAAAACTAAAATAATTTTAATTTTCTTTTTGTTTGTACCAAAGAGATTATGTCAACCATTTCCAATTGCGATAACATTATCTGAGATGTTCGACATTCAGCAGTGGAGGAGGAGGAATTTTGTGTCAACCAGTTTAACTTCAACAATAGATGATAAGCCAATGAAACCAAACAAATGTAAGTAAATTCATTGTCTTTATGATCGAACATAGATGTTATGAAAAACTTCTTAGGATTTTTTCTTTTCAGCGTACACAAATAACGCGGGAAATATTAAATCTTTTTTTTTCGCCGTTTTTCTTGATTCGCATATATAACCGAATCTAGATTACAATTAAATAAATTTGCATTTGCATGCTTATCTTTTCGAGAGTATATAAAAATTTACATATCTAATAATCATTTTTATATTTATCGATTGAATTGATTGCGTATTTCTCACCAGCGACAATAGTCGGTTTTTAAATTCATGGCAAGGATTTCGAATGTTAATTTTTAAAATATAAAAACTATCACCAATTGGAAATTTGAGCAGAAGGGAAATAACTGATACTGAAATATCCGGAAGAGGCATGGCACGTGGGACGAAATAAAAGGTTCGGTTTAAATTCCAATCACTTGAAGGAAACTGGAATGTACAATGGCCAAAACGTTGTGAATATGGCAACAAAGATGAAGGCAGCAATGTAAATAGTGTAAATAAAACCGTATCTCTAAAAAGACAATATGAATAAATATAAAAGAAAAACTTTCTTTACCGACGCGTTTCGTCCTCTGATAGGCTTAATCAAGGTAAATATGGCTTGATAAAGTCAAGTGGGTAATTCCGTCAAGTGGTTAATTTTGAAAAATACTTTAACAGTATTAAAAAAAGGTTTAACTCACATTCGTTGTCGAACAGATTCCGTATCTTTGTGTGGCAAATAGCTTAAATTGTTCATTACTCAATAAATATTTTGTTTCTTTTTGCAGTTCCTTATACCCATGTGTCAAACCCCACATCAGTGCTCGCGACTCTCGTCTCCGATGCTACAAAAGATCACCTGTCTTCATTGGTACAGAACAGAAGCCGGCGTATGATGCTTGATACTTTAGGAGTTGGAATCTTGGGATTCCAGAGCGACACTATGAGGACTATGATTCAATGGGCCGACAAGTTGCAATATATTCAGCATTTGCCTTCTTGCTTTTCTTCTATATCAGCGAGAAACGGCTCCATCCTCTGGGGTAGTTCGGGTTTGAAAGCCAGTCCGGGGCTAGCTGCCTTTTTGAATGGTATAAGCGTGCACTCAATGGACTTTGACGATACATGGCACCCAGCTACTCACCCCAGCGGACCTGTGTTGCCTGCTGTTTTATCGCTAGCTGAATATATGACTGGATCTTACAGGCCAAGCTTAGAAGATGTGCTCGTTGCTTACAATGTTGGAATTCAGACGCAAGGTCTCCTTTTGCATTGTTCTCATAAATCAAAAGAAATACCCGAAAGGTAAAGTTCATGCCATTTAAATTAATTTTGGTCAAGGAATTGATTTTACCAAGGATTTATTTTACTTGCAGAGAAATACGATGAATCGGTACGTTTACGTTGATTCGCTTTAATATTAAATATTTCATGAGAAACTTTTTTACTTTTAGAATTTTGTAGATATTTATATTCCTCACACAAGAGAAATATAGCGCATGGCCACTTTAACATGCTCACTTCCAAAAATGATGAGGACACAAGGCCTAGTGAATAAAATTCTTGGTTGAATCCAGTAATTTAACAAAAGGAGTTGTGAGTTCAATACCTAGCTACAGCAGAGGTGAACAAAAACTTGGAGAGTTGAGTTGAATAACTGATACTGAAACATCCGAAAGAGGCATGGCACGAAGAACTAGAACAATCTAACTCAGTGGACGAAATAAAGGGTTCAGTTCGAAATTCCAATCACCTGAAGAAGGTCAGAGCGTATAACGGCCGAAACGTCGTGAAGATGGGAACAACAATCCGAACAATGTAAATTAATTAATTATTAATAAATTTGAAATTCTCACAGGAGAATAGCGTCATCAAAAGCGGAATTAGAACTTTTTTTTAAAGAATTTTCTTTGGAAATAAAATGTCTTCAAAGTGTCATTTTTTAAATTACTTTTAGAAATCAGTACCTAATCTTGTAAAGTTTTCGTTATTTGCGCATAGGTGTAGTACAAAGTATTTACAATTCATGCGCTTGCTGTCGTGTCTGGTAAGTCTTGTAAACCACTGCTGACGTAGCGAGAACGATCATACGGTTTTAACCCTGTCTAAAATTAAGTTAAGCTTAGTAATACTCTGACACCGTGAATGTTAGTTTCAATTTACATGAGATTACTGTGTACCGATCACTACACGCACAGGCTCCAAAAGTGAATATGTGAAAGGAAATACATGTTTCATGCCTCTAGGTCATTCTTCTTGGTCAGACCGAGAATATCTCACTCACTCTCTCTCTCTCTCTCTCTCTCTCTCTCTCTCTCTCTCTCGCACGCGCACACACATACAGAGTAGCGTCCAATATTAGAGAATGAATGTTTAAAAAAAAAAAAAAAACAATCAACAGATCCGATCGTGATAAAAATTCCAGTTTTTCTTTTTGACATTAATAATGGCCAGAAGTTTGGTTGAATGCGCGAAATTGCAAACTTTGGAACTTTCTTCTTCCCCACTCACTGGATCCAACTATATGTTCTCTTAGATGTAAACAAGAAATGTTAATTAAAAAAAATAATTGTCTATCGTTTTTAATCAAGTTTTTTTGTTTGATATATATATATATATATATATATATATATATATATATATATATATATAAACACTTTAGTAATAACAATAAATTGAATAAAATCTTTAATAAAATGAACTTGAAAATTAGTTACTCATGTGTAAACTATTTGGAGAAAATTATAAATTCCCACAATAATGATCTGATTAAAGAATTTCTTACGAATCAAATCTAAGAAAATACTTCTACCTGTAATTGCAGGGTTAAAACTGAGTGCCCAGTAGGAGGATTATGTTTGACAGAAAATGCAGTTTATGAGGGCCTAATCTTTCCTAAAGAAAATATGAAACAAAAAAAAATGTTTATATTGGAATATTCGCTAGGAATTGGAAGCAACGCTTTTATAACCATCGTCATTCCTTCAATAACGACTCTCTCAAGAATCAAACAGTACTATCTAAATGTTATTGGAATATTATGGAAAACGGCTTCACTCCGTAGTTGAAATGGAAAATTATCTCCAGATAATAATAAAAAAAAAAACTTTAGAGAAAGATGACGACTGCATTAACGAGAAAATATTAATAATCAAATATAATAGACGTGATGAGTTACTGGATCACCGTAATGAAATCATCTTCTAATGCAGACATCCGGTTCAAAATGAAAATTATACCTAAAAAAGTTTTTTGAGATTTGCCCATGGAAACTACAGGATTTTGAATTATCAAGACACCAAATAATACCTAGCGTCTATATGTAGGATTAAAGGCTTAGGTTAAACAATTTATGTGTAAATGGTTTTATGTGTGTGTGTGTGTTCTATGTATATATATATGTGTGTGTGTGTGCATGCATGTATATGTGTGCATGGGTGTATATGTGTATATATGTGTATATATATATATATATATATATATATATGTATATATATCTGTATATATATGTACATGTGTATTTACGTATATATATATATCTATGTGTATGTGTGTGTGTGTATATATGTATTAGATATTATATATATATATTTTTCTGTATCATTTATAATTTTAAATTTTAATATTTTAAATTTATTTTTTAACCTTTAGAGAATAATTGTTACTAATAATATTATTAATATTTTTTATATATTTTCTTTTTAAATTTTTTTATTCTTATATTATTAATAGGTTTTAATATATTGTCCCGTGTTAACTACAAATTGTATTAATCAAGATTAATAATATTATTAATATATTTTATTTTATTTTATTCCTACATTGTTGGTAATCTTTATTGTTATGGGTTAACTATAAATTGTATTGATGTGTGTTTTTCAAGTGTCACAGCGATATGCCTACATATGATAATTCACACTTTCTTTCTTCTTCCCCTCTTCCTTGTTTCACTATTTCTTTCTTCTTCCTTCTTTTCTCCCCACCCCTGCTTTAACATTTGTTTTCTTCTTACTTTTTCCTGTCAAAAGACTTAATTAAGATGTCAAATTGTCTGACCTCTTGACTGGGTACATTTGAACCTAAGTAACTTAATAAAGATGGATTTAAACACAACCATATCCCTATTTTCCATTTCTAATTTAGATCATTCTATGGTCCTCTCCCTCCCACCCCCCTGTCACCTTACATCCATCTAAAACTATCCCTCAAAAACCCGAATAAAAATTAAATAAAAGCATATAAATTTGTAAACCAAATTCCTTTGTAACTAGAGATGTGACCTGTTGAACCTAGAAAAATATATTTTCTGGGGGAATAAATTATAGTCATGGAACCTTAAGATTATCTCTTTTTTAATTTAATATATATGTGTGTGTGTGTGTGTGTGTGTGTGTGTGTGTATCAAAAATACTTTTACAAACATTGGGGGCAGGTTTCTCACACCAAAGCAAGGGCAAAAGTTCATATAAACATATGTCCGCAAATCCTTCGTTTTTCAGTTAAGTTTAAAGAAAGTTTACGGTAGATGACGTTGTGTTGCCATGTAGACTAGTTTACATTTGTCATTTGTGTACATTTGTTGCTAGTCTGTCTTCAACGTTTAACGTGTGTAGCAGGGAGTTAACTGAGAAGTGTTCCGTTTAACAATGACAGGATATTCATATTGTGAGCAGGCAGATATTTTTATATACAGCTGCACTAATGGTAAGGGACGCGTGACTGCACGGCTGTATCAGGTTGTGATTCCAGACAGAGAAAAACAGCCGAGTCATCTAACTTTTGCTGCTGTTTATAGCCGCGATGCTGGATCTATGGCACCACAAACCGAAGACCATGATCCGCTCGTACCTCTGACCACGAAGAACACATTCTGCAGGCTGACAGAAACGATTCAGGTATCAGGACACGTCAAGTGACCCTAGCATGTTGTACATCTCATAGTACCGCATGGAAGGTAATTCAAGTGCAGCTCATGTATCCGTATTATTTGCAATATGTGCAGGGTCTTTCACCCTCTGAACACTCACTACGGGAGAATTTTTGCCGATGGTTTATTGAACAAACTGACGATCCGTTGCTCGTCTCTTCAGTATTGTTTATGGATAAGGCAACGTTTGGAAGAGATTGGATTAACAAATTTACACAACCAACAGTTGTGGACGGATCCCCGTGGTACAATACAGGCTAGACACCAGCATCAGTTTATGATTAATATGTGGGCTTGAATTGTAGGTGACTGTATATATGGATTGATAAGAGAAAAAATGAAGAATAAGACATGGTAAGTATACTTAACTAAACTCTCACTCACTCAAGCCCACTCCACTGAGAAGTATAGGGTCATAGCTCTCAACACGCTAGGCGTTGATGTGGTTTCCATAGCAAGTAGGTTTTACTGGATGGAAGTTGTTAACCACTTGTCCGCCAGCTTTTTTTAAAATCCAGAGTAGTTGTTCTACCGGACTGGTTTCCAACCTAAGCTAAAGAACCCAGTGGGTATTATTGTTTGACCCATAGCTAGGGGAAGAAGAGATGGATTTATATCTTTTATGAGGTCATGAAAATGAAAGTAACGAACTCGAGTGGAATTCGAACTCGGCTCGCCGATTTCTCTTTTCGAGCTGCTAACCATTACACGACCTGCACATCCATTATTTGACGAGAAGTAGTAAAATTCGTCGTTGCTTTCCAACAAGTAATCTCGTTTCTGTATTACATTTATGCTTGTATATTTATTAGTATTACTTTCTTTTGCAGATTTCATCCACCAGCAGTTGTTGGTGTCATGGGATCTGCTAGTGCTGCTTCACGTTTGCTTGGTCTTAACGCCCGTCAAACTAGCCATGCTCTGGCGATTGCAGCATCTTTTGCAGGGGCGCCAATGGCAAACGCTGGAACTAAAACAAAACCATTGCATGCTGGGAAGTCAGCTCGTTTTGGACTAGAAGCTGCGTTAATGGCCGAAAGAGGTAAAATGCTTTTAATGTTCATTTCTTTTAGATAGGTATCTCCAAAAATTCGCCAAATAGACTATATCTTGAAAAAATACCCCAAATACAATAAAATCTTTGTTTTATTTTAAGAGGAAAGAGAGGGAGAGAGAGAGTTTTCTTTGTTACTCACTTAGTATAGAGGAAAGTGTATATTTTCGTATGGTGTTATTACTACTTAATCCTACTACAAGACTGGGCTGTTCAACCTTGGGTGTCGGTCATTCAAGGAGGACATCCCAGAATTGGAAACCATATATAACACTAGCTAAGCATATATGATGCAGATAATGAAAGGATCGTGGAATTTACAATGACTCTGTGGTTGGCCTTGATTGCTTTTTTTATAGCTGAGTCAAGGGTAGATAATTAAGTTTTGTAACGCTACAGGAACATTCAAGAAACTTGAATGAGAATAGCTGATTGATTTTGTTTAGCGGCATATCAACCACTATGACTTATTTAATGCCAAAATCTAAATATTTTGTACGTAATTTTATGCTTTCAACTACAGATATTTTGTACATAATTTTATGCTTTCAGAGTAAAAGTGTGTTATTTTAGATATGTAGTTTCTAGATAATAAAATTTATTGCTGGTCATTTTATTATAAATGTTGATTTTTTTTTTGAGATTGTTCATTATTTACCCATAGATGTGAACCTATCAGGTGCTACTACCCTTGAGGCAGTATGGACCTGAGAACAACAGCAGTTAAAAGGTGGTTTCACGTTCCTCAAAACTTCCAATCTCTCGATCAGAGGCATTGCTGCCGGATGTAGTTTATCGTCATACCCAGGGCGAGAATAAGTAGTACATGTAATACAAGCGAGATAGATTGTCACACGAGTTTCAACTCGAATATTTTGAATTTACTCGAATTAAAAGTGATTGATTGAAAATCCTTTTTACACCTCTTCCGCAAATTTGAAAATCTTATTTTAGATTGTTTGTATCAGTTCGCTTTCTATCTTGGTCGGAACATTAGGTTCTTTGAAAATTTGATCTTCTTCCTTGGAAATCTGATTACCTTCTTCAATTTCCTCTTGAATACCTCCGGAAGATTATCTTCTCTTTTTATAACAATCAAAGAGGCTTCATATAGACTTCAAATTTACGAGGGGTAAGCCCACACTTTTGATTGAATAATAAATAGAAATTGTACATATTCTTTGAATTTAAAAAATGAAATTGAAACAACCCACTTTGACAGAAATAATTTTAGCGTTTCTTTAACAGTCAGTTCTAAAAATTGAAAGTTTTACAAACAAATATAATTTTTTTCATAAACCGTCTGGCTTTCTTTAAAATACACTTCTCTAAAAACTACGTGTATAAGACGATTATTTATAATATCCATTTTTTTTGTTTATTTACACTTTTTAATTATTATTTTAATTATTTTGTATTAACTAATAAAAAGAAATATAGCATCACTTTTCCCCCCTTTTTTTGAATGTTTAATCATACAGAAGTAGATATCAATAAATTTTAAGTTTTATTACACATTTTATATAAAAAACTACAATCCTTATAGCAAAAGTGGTAAAAGTAATTGATTTATTATTATTATTTTTAAAATTATCTATTGAACTTTATTTTTGATTCTAAAAATGCCAGACTGAAAGGCTGTCTTGGTAACAGACATTTAAAACGTTCACTTTTTTTTTTTTTTTTTTAAATATAATCATTTTCCCCTTCATTTAAAACAGTTGTGGACACACAGACATCTCTAGTTTTAAACTATTATTTTCTGGTCGTATTCCCACGCCCTTTTATTGTATTAATTATTTTAGCACTTTTGTAAAAAAAAAAATCGTTTTTGAAAAATCGTTTTACTACAGCTGCGCACATGCTATTTTTTATTGTTAGCGTCTGCTAAGAAAACTTGAATATATTATTGTACATGATTACCTATTTCTAGTTTTTGCTAGTTTTTTATTAGAACTGGAAAAGTAACTTCCTCTGACATGGTCATTAAAGGTTTGCATCCAGGCACCTTCACCATCTACTGTCGTATAAAAAATATTATTGAAATGCTTTAATGAAACATCATTGGCGGTTATATCACAACATATTACTGTTAAATGTTAATTGATGAATATGAATTAACTGAAATTACTGGTATTGACCACAAAGATGGTCCCTACACTTCCCGCCAAATATAATGGTAGACTAATATGGCGAGATGCGCTAAAGGTTTAATAATATAACTCAGAGTTACAGAAAGGACTCAACTCCTCGATAACATAGAAAACAAAGATCACAAAAAATTTAAATGTAAAATTGAATGAATTAAAATTATTATTCTGGCGCAAAAGATTACGAGTGTAACAAAAAAGTATTTAATAAACTTTCTCGTTAAAGTAATGTACCAATTGTTTTTTTAAAAAAAAGTAAAATTAAAAATTGTGAACATTTCAATACAATTCCTTAGCAATAAGTTTTGTTCGATGCACAGTTAAATATGCAAAGTTCAAAGTTATTAATACACATCACTAATACAATATTGTCGTGTAATCTTTAGTAATATTTTTAAACTAAATGTTCAACTGGCGTGCTTGGCGAATGTACAAAGGTTATATATATATATATATATATATATATATATATATATATATATATATATATAAAAGGTGGCGTCTCAAAACCTGAAATTTTTAAAACAGTCAAAAATAGTGTTTTCTTTTTCTTTTTGAGCCCAACTTTACCTGATGCAGCAAATATGCTGACGTAGTTACAAAGTTTAAGTCAGTAAGAATAATTTTTTTTTTCTTTTTAAAATTTCAAATGTTTGTTGTAAATCAAACAAGACAACAAACTCGGAAACTGGCGAAACCCTGCATATTTTGTTTCGCCCGAGTTAGGTCAACTTTTCTCATCTTCTTTCTACTTTCAACCTTCGATATTTTGAACTGTGAACTTTTCGAAGTAAATTTGTTTTGTGATCAACCGAGAGAGGAGATAGCAGTAACAAACGTCCTGAAGTCTATGCACACATAATAGTCCCATTCAAATAAATTAATATGAAATAATAAATAAATAGATTAAATTAATATAAAATGAACACATATAATTCTGGCGTATCATTCGAAAAGTAAATCAACTTTCTCCTAAAATACATAGATCCCGCTGAAGGCGGCTCTACTCCGTAACCCACTGTTGGGTCTCCGATGGAAAATGGAGGTCTGGTTTTCTGCAATGATACTACTATACTATCGAAGATTTGGCTGCAGAAAGCCTCCACAAAAGATAACTACATTTAATGTGCATTTACAATAATTTCCTGATAGTAATGGAGCCATTATATCACCTGTTGATATTGTAACTCAATGAACAAATTAAACTGATATGAAATATATAATCGCAATATCTAATGAGATGTCCTCGTACGTTGATATAAAGTACATACGTATTCCTTTATCTTGAGTAGGAAATGTTTCACGTTTGGTGAAGTAGATTGTATTAGAATTTTACGATTTAATTTATCTCCCTTTTTTGTGCTTTTAAGGCATGGAAGGTAATGAAGATATAATTGGTATGGCATCTGGATTTGGAGCATTCTTTGATGATTACAGACCAGATTTGATATTTGAGAAATCAGGAATTTATGAGAGAAATTATATTCTTCATAATCAAGATGTGGCTATTAAAAGGTTTCCCGCTCATTTGGGAATGCACTGGGCAATTGAAGCAGCCATTGATGTTCTGAAGCTGATAAAAGATGCCTACAATCACCCACTACACTTCAGTCGAATTAAAAACGTAGAGATAATTGCGCCAAACTCTAACTATATTAACAGACCATTACCAACATCAGAACATGAAGCGCGTCATTCATTTCAAGTAAGTATAATTAACATAACTCTGGCGGAAAAAATTGTATTATGGCGGATCTGCTGCTGTTGTTATAACTTACTACTTAAAGGCCAGGGAACTAAGCTTTTATAGTCCACTACGTGATCCTTTCTGTTTTGTTTAAAGTCACAGCTGATGTTGGTTGAAAAAAAAAGAAGCTCATCAATCAATGCGCACTGTGCCTTCTCTGAATTTTTTGTAGTTATTATAAAAATGCCATATCCGTCCAAGACGTAGGCGATCATGACTTTCTATAGATTCTTTTACTTTATTATTTGTGAATTGCCATGCATTCTTTGGAAACATAATGGAGTGGTTTTCTTTTGCCTTTTCTACGATTTGAATTCAGATCCCATTCCCTTAGACTGGTTGTCACTCAAGGCTAGTGAATCCACTCTACTCTGCTATTTAACCCTTAGATGGATGTGAAGAGAGAAGAGAAAGCTTTTCCATTAGTGTATTTTATCGAAAAAAGACTTGCCCGGAATTTGAACTCGGCTCTCTGATTCACTTTCCGCTCTAATATCCCTTTTACCCGATCCGCACACCATTTTGTAGTAGCGGGCCCCCAAACTCTTAGTGATTACTGTCACTACCGCATCTGTTATTGTGTTTCATCCGGGCTAGAGAGCATTGCCATTCCGTGAATGACTGATCAAACGAGTCAGATTTCCAGATCTTTCGAATAGACAGCCGAGATCGTGTGTAAAAAAAAGAGTGCTATGGCTATAGATCCAGGGTAGTGGTGACTCTATAATCATGTGTAGTGTTATTTCACAAGGATCAAGACTGAAACTGGAGTCTGGAATCTTGACCAGTGTGACTGTCACAGATTTTTGTTGCAGATTTGCATTTCTTTATGCATGTCGTGGTTCCCGATAGGGACGATTTTGTTCCACCAAAATAATGCAACTCTACACCAGGCGCGAGTGACATGAAACTGGTTCTCGGAACACTCAGTTGACTTCTATGTACCCAACTACCCGATCCTCGTGCTTGTCCGATTTAAATCGAATTGCCATATATGGAATATGTTGAAGACCTCAATAAATTACGTTCGGCCACGTCCAACAAACAAATCTCGATTATTAACAGCCCTGAAATGTGCTTGGAGAGACATAACCAACGTAACGACATAGACACAATATACCACGCCGCGTAGTCTCTATAACGGCGAAAGGAGGAGCTACATCTTATTACGTTACTGTCTCGAATTTTATGGCGTTTTTTAAGCTCATGTCACAGTGGAATCTATTGACTACATTCAATATCTCGTATCTGTCTACTTTCAATTAATCTTGAAAATATTTTTGTTTAACTTATAATTCTCGGACATTTTGGATGACTAGTTTTTATAGAGAAAATAACTCTCTTTTGGCACCATTTTATAAATTGTCTTGCTTTGTTATAGGAAATACGACCAACAAACAACTTAAATGTGAAATGCCAAAGTAAATTATTTTTACATTTTAATTCCTTCAAGATTTTTATTTTTTTAGATACTTTTTTCTTTTATAAATCAATTCGAATCTTATTTGTTGATCTCTGACTAAAAAAAGAAAAGAAAGATAAATAAAAACAGAACTGACAGTTGATAAGAGAAAAATTAATCTATTTTTTTTAAAGCAGCAACTTTTATTGGTCACTGATTTAAGATGACACCAGTTCGTAATACAGTTCTGTATAAAAGAAAGAAGTAATTCAGTTTAAAGTTTGGAACAAGTGCAAAGACAAAATATAAATTTAAAATGAATAATAGCTGAGAAGCTATACATTTTTATAAAACTAGTGTAGGAAAGTCCTCGGAACCTATTCCTCGACCGGAAAGAAACGACATGAGCGACAGGTGTCACCGGACCTTTATCCTGTGACTGCTCGCATCAAACACAAAATAACCCTCGGGACATGGACGGTCCGGACACTAAACAACTGCGATCAGTTTGATAATATTAAACAAGAGATGAACAGGCTTAACATCAACGTTCTAGGTGTATGCGAAACCAGATGGCCAAACAAAGGTGATTTTGTCAGCGATAAACACAGAATAATTTATGTAGGCAGTGAGAAGAGCGACAGAGGAGTAGGACTAATACTAGATAGCGAACTTATGAAATGCGTTCTAGGATACCACCAACTTTCCAAAAGAATTCTGGTAGTGAAACTGAAAGGGAAGCTATTATAGTAGTGTACGCACCGACGGCACAAAGCAGGGAAGAGGTCATCGAATCGTTCTACTCCATGCTGGACAGTGCTAGGGCTCTATGCAAATCACAGGAAGTCATCATTATCATGAGAGACCTAAACACCAAAGTAGGCAGGGAAAGGGCAGGGGTTATAGCAGGAAGTTTCGGATTAGGAACCTGCAACGAACGCGGAGAAAAAAATGGATCCAATGGTGCACAGCCAATGACCAGGTAATAGCCAACACATGGTTCCAAGAACACCTGAGACGACTATGGACATGAAGGAGCCCAAAACTGCAAAACCTATCCAAGCGCCGACTGCGGAAGCGATCATCGCCTTCTTATATGTAAACTAAGAGTGAAACTGCGGAAATTGAAGACGCCTAACGCAGCCCACAAACTGCAATAAAACAAACTTCTGAGTGACCCTAACCTAAAAGAAAAATACATAGACAATGTGAAAATAAGATACGAAGATCACAATGGCAACTCGAGATGGGACGCACTAAGAGACGCTTTAGTGACATCGGCAAACGACATCACCCTAAAGAGACAGTATGAAGAAGGAGAAACGAATGGATGATTGATGAGATTCTCGACATGATGGAAAGAAGAAAGAAAACTCTGCCAAGATACGGAACGGAATACAGAAAATTACACAATGAAATAAGGACCAAATACAGGCAAGTTAAAGAAGAATGGCTAAACGAAAAATGTGCAGAAATAGAAAGATTGAGTCCTACCAACAAAAGAGACATGAACAAACAAATAAAACAACTAACAGGACAAAAGACATGGTCATCAACAGGCTGCCTAAAATCAAAGGATAGAATGCTCATATTAGAGAAGGAAAAAATTCTTCAACGCTGGAATGAGTATATTGGAGAACTCTTCCTCGACGTAAGGGAACAACCAGCAATACACAGAACTACCGACGGACCTGGAATTCTGAAAATCGAAGTAAAAGCCGCACTGGCCAAATTGAACAAAAACAAGGCAGCTGGGCCAGACAGAATTTTAACGGAAATGCTGACAGCCTTAGTTGACTTTGGCATAGACAAGATCATCGAGATAAATGAAATTTACAACAGCGGGCATATACCGGAAGACCTCAGCAGATCTATCTTCCTAGCTTTCCCTAAGAAAACAGGCACAAACGAATGCGGACTCCGCCAAACAATAAGCCTAATGAGTCACGTGACAAAACTCATCGTCCGTATTCTAATGAACAGAGCGCACTTCAGAATCAGCCCAGGGATAGGACAAGAACAGTGCAGGTTTCATAGACTACGCAAAGGCCTTCGACAAAGTACGCCACAAGGATCTGATGCAACTGCTCAGCAACCTCGATATATTCAGGAAAGATATCAGAATAATAAAGAACCTATACTAGCAGTAAACGGCATGTATACGCATAGGGAACGAGTTCAGTGAATATACAAAAATAGAAAGGGGCGTAAGGCAAGGATGCGTCTTCTCACCGGACCTGTTCAACCTATACAGCGAGGCAATTTTGAGAGAATTGAAACCCGACCGGGATTTAGCATTGGCGGCCATAATCTTAACAACATAAGATACGCAGATGACATGGTACTGATAGCAGACACGGAAAAGAAATGACAAAATCTCCTACAGAAGGTAGCGACGGAGAGCGAGAAGAAGGTACCAAGCATTAACCACAAGAAGACGGAGTGTATGGTCGTCAGTAAGAGGATGAGCCTGTAATGCGATCTGAAGGTCTGGAACACTAGAATGAAGCAGACGCGGAAGTTTAAATATCTGGGAAGCGTCTTGACAGAAGACGATAAGTGCGACACTGAGATCTGTAGGCGTATTGGGATAGCCAAGGACACATTCCAAAAGCTGAGCAGAGTATTGTGAGACAGGAGTAACAAAGAATACTGAACTGTTACGTGACATCTGTCCTTCTTTACGGCAACTAATGTTGGACGATTTCCTCAGGGATGAAGAGACTCGAGGCGACAGAGATGTGGTTCTACAGAAGGATGCTAAGGATATTATGGACCGAGCGTATGAGCAACGTTGAGATCTTAGAGAGGTTGCAAACAAGGAGGAGGCTTATACCTAATATAAGGAAGAGGCAGCTGAAGTTTTTGGGACACATAATAAGGAAGGAGGGTCTGGAGAATCTGATACTCACGGGTCGAATAGAGGGAAAGAGAGACAAGGGAAAACAGCGCGTGACATACGTGGCGGACTTTGGCAGGTGGATGAGAGAACGTGGTCTGGGGGAGGAAGCAGAGGGAAGGAACTTGTTGAGAGCTGCAAGAGATAGAGGGAGGTGGAGAGTCATGATCACCTACGCCCTGAAAGGACAAGGCACATAAAACGGAAGAAAGTGTAGGAAATTCCGTCGCCCAGGTATTTTTATATTAAAAATCCGAACGTCCGAATTCCAAACAATAATAAAATAAAAAATAAAGAAAACATGAGCCTGTTAAATAAATCATTTGTAGTTAAAAACATGTACACGAATTAAAAATAGTCAAAAAAGGAGTAAAAATAGTCCTTAGTTGAATTAGTCTTTGGGTAGATAAAAAAAACATGTGACTGAGAAAAGACCTTTAAATAGTTGGTCCACAGTGAAAATCTGTCATTGAGAAAAGATTTTGATCGTCAGCGAAGATTCATTGACCGTCACTACTGTAGTTGTTGGAAATGATTCGTTTGAAGTTGCTGACATATGTTTCTTTCAGCACGCGCTGAGAGGAAGGAAAAAGCTATGTAGCCACATCTTTTATGTTTGAACGGCTTGACAGCCGCATTTCTGCTTTTGAAAGCCGAAATTTGTGGATTTTTATAAGAAATTTTTCCCGAAAGTAGGCTCGAGAAAAGAAGGGTTTTAGTTTTCTCTGATTAGTCAAATATTTTACATGGTGATGTTTATTTCTAACTAACAGACATTTTGATTTAAATGGTGTGTGTGTTGTATTGTGGAATCTTTTTGGCATTTTTCTAAATATTTAGTAGAAAATAAAGTTTGGACGTATATTGTATATTTGCGGGTATGTAATTGTGTTGGGAATACGGTTTGTTTCCTATAAAAGCGGTGTCAAAATCTTAGCTATTTACTATTACTGGTATTGTTTATTTTATTTCAGTTTAACATTGCTTCCACTTTACTGGATGGTTCGGTGACACCGCAAACATTTCACTTGGCTTCTCGATCAAGGCAAACTCTTCAACAACTTCTTCAACGCATTCAGTTAAAAACTCACCCCGACAACCTTCCAAGTTTCAATGATATGTACGTTCACATTATTGTAACCTTAGATGATGGACAAACTTTTCAAAGCTGTTGTAACACACCCTACGGGCATTGGCGGCGTCCTCTTTCTAACGCTGACCTTCGAGAAAAATTTATCGTCAATACAGCATCACTTCCTGCCAGTGTGACCAAAGAGATTATTAAAACGGTTGATGAAACATCAGGATCAAGTGAAGAACTAATCCGATTGCTGAGAAGCTAGACAAAAAGAAACTAGAAAATTTTATTTAATTACTATGTGAAAATTAATCAAGATTCAGTTTTCTTCAGTTTCCACAGCTTCTTAACTCTTAACAATATTTCGTTTTACTGATCCTAATATTTTCTATTCGGCTATCTATTTATTATCACTGTTTCCCTCTGCTTCTCTTCCCGCCAATGAATGTCAAATTTTACAAGCTTTTTTCATTGTCATAAAAACTCCAACTGTCTCTTTCTGATTTTAAGTATAAGTAATCTTTTTGTTTCTATTTTCATTAAAATTTACTCATCGTTCACTTGTTCTGTCCACATTCTTAGCATCTTTCTGTAGAATCTCATCTGTTGTCACAAGTCTCTTCTTCATCTATGAGAAAAATACCCAGCATTCACAGTCATATCGGAGGTTTGACATAATATAGTACTTCAGCATCACCGCTCCTTTTCTTTGTTTTTTTTAAAAAAAGAATATTGATTAATTGTATGTGTTTTCAATCAGTAAAACTTTTTTCAGAAATAATTTAGCAGTTTTGAGAAAAAATTAATGTTTTGAATTTTTAGGTAAGACTTCTATTTACAAAATAATTATAATATTAAACTAGATGTTTACGTTCCTTCATACGCAGCTGTGAATTTCTCGTTTTATCAATACTTATGCCAGTCTAGCAGAAAAATACAATTTACCCATCGTTAGAGATAACAAATTAATACCAAATTTATACACTTATTAAAAAACATATATCTCTAACTACATACCAATTTTCGTCTAGCTAAGTCACACACACACCGCATTCAAAACAAATTTTAAAACGAACACAAATATACCAGAGTGCTGGCCATTATTGACGCGGCTCTCGCTCACCACAGATGTCTGCAACTGTGTCCGTGCGTTTCCCTTATATGGGCTATAAAAGAAGCTGGACATTAAGTTTATAAGTCCCCAAAATTCATACACTGATGCCCTCAAGGACACATAAATATCCCAGTGGATAAAAGCGTGGGTTGAATCCAGTGACCTAAAGAGTGGCGAGTTCAATACTTGGCGACTGCAGTGGTGAACAAAAACTTGGGGAGTTGAGTTAAACTGGGATGTGGAATTAGAACAATCTACCCCAGTGGACGAAATTCCAATCACCTGAAGAAGGCCGGAATATACAACGGCCGAAACGTCGTGAATATGGCAATAAAGATTAGGATAACAGTCCGAACAATGTAAAAAAAATGTCAATGTCATTCTTAGATTGTCTGCCTCTTCATTAAGCGTGCTGGAGATAAATGTTTTACTGTGCTGGCGTTATCCAAACCTTAGAGTAGCTCCTAAGGAGGCTATCTCATCAGCAGGTGTATAATATTGGGGCTACTATATCACTCCCATCAACCTCCTTTGTGTCATCAGCAAACTCCTGCAGGCTGTTGGTCACCTCAACTGAAACAACTTCCTGAGGGATAAACGGGATATATTTTGCTCCTATAGGTCCAATGCTGATGTCTTGTCATTACACACATAATTTAGCGAAGCACTTGATGATAAACTCATCACGAGAGCGATCGCACTATAAAAGACTTGTTCTATATGTAGTTACGGTGCAAACTTCACAGATATGCCATCTTTGGTAAAGTCATCGCAGTTATCAACTCTTTCCTATCGGCTAGGTTCATGAAAATCGTTGTTAATAGCCAGTCTTCTGAATCCCATGAGGTCAATGCTGGCACCCCAAGATTATTTCCTCGTTTTTAACCTCCTTTCTGTTTTATTCCTGCCGAGGAACATTCTCAGATTTTAGTAAATATTTATGGTTGATGGGTGCACCTATCAAAATCTAGATGCTGAAGCTGGCAGCTGATCTTTTCTTTGATCTAACAACTCAGTAGTGGAAAATTGGCTTGTAACATTCAATAATCCCCAAAACCAAGCTATTAACGTTTCATAATCACCGAGCAGACCCTGAATTTTCTCCAGTCATAATGTCTGTACTTTCAATGAGAATCCTTGCTTTGAACGTCTACTGAGACTCAAGTGTCTCCACCCCGCCCGATCTCAAGTGGAACTCTTGCCACTCCAGAAAGTAGATGACTCCTCCTACCAGGCTTAGATTAGACAGATTAGACCAAAGACAGAGTATAGCTACCATATCTGTGCTATAGTAGTCCAGTCTTTAATTTGCAACTTTGACAGAATTCAGAAGTGTTTATGCAGTCCTACAGTCCCTCTATCACAGAAAAAAAAATTGCCAACACATCGCTACTCTGTCGCTATTTCCATGGCAAATATTCCTGAGTTCCACCAGTTCAGATATTTACAACTCGGACACGTCATGCCTTGTATTGTATATGGAGTTGACTCATCCCTATTGCCTTCATATTACATTGGTAAGGAGGAAGTTTAATTCAAACAGCTACTTCTCTGAAACTACTACTCTAGAATAGACACTCACAGCTACGACCTTAACCTCTTTATGTTTAGGGTCAACCGTTATCTATCCTACATATCCTCATAATCTGTACTTATTTCCTCCTCTTATGTCCACAACAACAACAACAACAAAAACCTTGCTCAGTAATGCTGAGTGGCTCTTGGGCCTTGTATCCGACGAATATTTTGTGTGTAAACTTTAATTTGTTTAACGAGAATTTTTTTTTGTAAAAAAAAACAAGTGTTGTGGCAGGGAGATTCTTTTGAGTGAACACTTTGACGCATTCACAATTATCAAGCGTCTATGTTCTTCATGTCTTATGTAGGGAGTATTGAATAGTTCTTGACCCCCCAAAAAAAAAAAAAAATTCAGCACCATCTCAGATGTAAGCGTATGCGTCACACACACACACACACACACACACACACACACACACACACACACACACACACACACACACAGAGGTTTATAACGATAAAATCTGAGAGGTGTAATGTAAGTTTCTAAAAAGTGTTCAATCATTTTTATATCCATATTTCATAGGACTTGCACTTGATATTTAATAAAGGAGAACTTGAAGTTGGTAGAAAAATGACAAGGAGATTTTGACAGTTTCACTTTATGAGCAATGGTCTCTGGCTGCGTTGCTATGACAATAACTCAACCAGTGTGTTCAACAAATGTAGAAAATCAAATCAAGTACATCAAGATTCAAGTTAGTATCAGTCGGTTGTAGATTTTTGTAGACGCCTTCTTCCAGCTTCACGATCGCTCTTTCATCGGCTCCTTGAACACAAGGACGGATGCAAGAACTAAACGCATGTGTGTCGGAGTGCGTATGTGTCAATAAAAAAAATAGAATTCGTAAACACTAAAAGCATTCAATTGGATCCGTTGTGAAAAGCGAGAAAGCGAAGAAATGAGTAAAGACAAAAAACAAACAAATCAATGATTAATAATGTCAATAATATTCAGATAATGATTGATGAAATTCAAATTCTTAAAGAAGCTATAGTCCCCCTTTTTACACAGAAATAATCGCCTTATGATGTCAATGCCTGTGCTAAACACTATTAGACTGAGAGTCATGCAAATTGTTTACATAAAAGATCACTTGGCATTTCAGTCATCAATGCCAAGCTTAAATATCTTTTACTTCACTTATGAAATATTTCAAGAAAAGGCAATAACTGCTGATAGAAATGCGTATTTCGACAAAATAACACATATAACAAAATAACATGTATAACAAATTTACCTTGTTAAACTATTATAAGAAAGAAAAAGGTTACAAAGTTGGTTTGACTAATTTAACATCTGCCACATTTCTGGTTCAGCCTCGTAAGAAAGGGCAATGAAGTATTTACTGACCACTTAAAAAGCATAACTGTCGGTAAATGAGTGCAATTGTAAATTTTCTAATAGTTTGTCATATGCTACAGACAACCAGATTATATTTTCGCATTCATTAGATTGTGCAATGTACAGTGTGTTTCAAAATTCTGTCACATTCTAAGAACTTTTATATCATGAACTGGTAGCAAATGGTAGCATGATTGAACTGGTATTAATTAAAAGCTAAAAGTGTCGTGTTTTCTTTTGTTAATTTAATCTTAATTAAATTTTAGTTAGGCAGAATCTGAACATCACTTTGCCTGACAGATGTGTCGGGCCCTCTGCGATGGCCACCTAGGCTTCCAGACCTCGCGCCACGTGACTTCTTCCGCTGTGAGTATGTGAAAGGCCTCGTGTACGTACCTCCCCTTCCGAGAGACGTGGATAATCTGAAGACGCGAATAACTGAAGCCTTGGCAATCATCGACAACGCTATACTTGGTCACGTTTGGCAAGAATTGGATTATCACTTGGATGTGTGTCGTGTAACCCGCGGCGCTCACATTCAACACTTGTATAAACCTGTATAGAAACGTAGTGTGACACCCACCGGTGGTCGCGGTCGCAGTCCAGCGCCAATATGACGTCCACTGGTCGTGACGTCAATATACGACATTGCGCCGTCGACCCGTGGTCAACTCCCAGTTGCGGCGCGAAGCTGTAAGGTTTCTTCCACCAGCGTTTGGGGTTGACTTGTTGTCGCTGCCACCAGCCTGTGTCCCGGTCGATCTGGTCGTTCCCGGTTCGATACTAACTTGTCGTTCCCAGCTCACTTCCAACGTCTGGTTACCGAAGTAACTGCTTTGATCTCAAGTCTAACCTACCCACATTGTGACTTTGATCTTAGGTAGACGAAATCAATCAGGCATCGTGCCGTAGTGCAAGCTGAATCCGAGGTAAAGGTGATACCGCACAAGCGCGAGTAAAAAAAAATATAATAAAACAAACTCAAGAGGCTCAAATATGTTGAGAAATAACACAGAATAAATATTAACTTTCAGGAAATAGAAATTGTGTATTGGTACCATCAGTAGTTATTATGATATACAGTGTCGTAATGTGACACAAACTTTTGTTTAATTTATTCTCAGTAAAATTTGAGAATTTACAAGTTTTACTGAACAGGGGTAAAGGTTTATTCCTTGTTTAGGATTTGATTTATTGGTTTCTTTCTTCCATTGCTTTCATGATTTTACTACCTTAACATATGGCGAACTGACTGATCAGTGATTGTGAGGGTACCAAGTCGGCAGTTTTCTGCATCGTGTAGCGTCAGTCTAACCGGGTTAAAAGTGAAAAATTAAAATCCGAGTGTCGTCCCTACAAATACAATATAACGCGAACAGATGATTGTGTTTTTTTTAACATAGGTAAAAAAGGAAAACCAGATTGAAATAATCATATATTTATGTACATATTAACATTTGTTTTTACATGGTAAAGAGTGTGTTTGTTCTGGTCGTAAAAAAAAAAACAATAAAGTTCAAAACTTCAAATGTTCGACAAAATTTTCCATTTGTTAAAGGGTAGTTCGTAAAGTCATAAGCCTTGCTCAATATAAAGTGTGCATATATGCGTGTGTCTGAAGCACATTTTAACGGAGTGCGTGTCTGCTGGCTGAATGTGTGTATGAGAGAAGTGTGTGAGTGCTAATATGTGAAATCTGATTACGGTGGTTCCAAAAGTAGACATACGGATAGATGATCAGACTTACTTTTTTCCACGGCTATGGATATTTTTTTGAGTTGTGTGAATATTCGTTTAAATAGTGTGTAGTCGTCGCTGACTGAGGTGTTGTCATGGTAACGAGAGAATTCTGATGTTTACAGACCAAGCCGCCTGTCAGCAACGAACGATCACGTGTTTAGCTCCTGACTGGATTTTTGCTGTGTGTGATTTTATTGCCCCAGAAATTGGTATATATATAGTTATCCTGATCACGTGATTGGCTCCAAACTAGAGCTTTTCGGTTTACGCGAGATAGCACCCAGAAGCCAGGTCATTTAGAGTTCAAATGTACGAACATAATCGGAAACATAGCACGTGACTATGTCAATCAAATTCCAGAAACCTATTATTTAATTTTGTATCCTTTTTTTTTTTTTTTTTTTTTTTACTGATTTGTACAAATGTTTTTGTTTTAGTGATTCTGTCGGAGTTAACTCCTCCTTAATTTCCAAGTTGTTCGCTAGGGCACGTTCTCCCTACACTATAAATACTGGGCGATTTCTTGCCTCGTCCTCTTTTTCATTTCTTCATTTTCATCGAACACATCTACAATGTAAGCTCTCGCATAAGATATTGCGTCTTCCCACTTGTGGGAGACGCCATGAACATTATACAAACATACACATACGTACGAACATTCACCAAAATTCAAACTCTTTACGTTCACACACAAACACAACTGACCATCAACCAAGCTACATAAAAAGAGTAATTGTAAATTTTGTCGTTTAATACACACACACACGCACACACATCACGGTCTTGTTGGTTTTCTTTACACTTCTTTAGGGTGGATTCAATCTCTGAGTCCGCCATGTTCTTGCAGTGGACCTTCTAGCAGGAATAAACGCACGTGTTCCTAATTTAACAACACGTAAGCCCCTTCCCTGGTCCGCTACAATTCTGATCCGTTTTTTTGTGTGTGGACGTTTCTTATTCGAGCTTCACCTATTGTTTGTAAAATATATGATATAGGTAATAATAAACCTAAACTCTTAGGTAGCGTTTAGAGAGGCTACTCTTTTCTGCATAATCTCGGAGTATTTGCAGTTCTATGTCGCGAATGGATAGGTGTCCTTGAATGTACTTCCGTTGGATAATACTGAGGCCAGATTAGAACTTAATCACATTCTAACAAGTTTGTATTGCGATGGTCAATGATAACCTTCTTTTCTTGTTCTCTCTCCTTAATAATGTTTTCTTTTTCTCATATTCTCTCATACTCAGTAACCCCCTTGCGTTTTAGTAGCTTTATTGCATTGCTTGGGGTGAAATGGTAAAAAAACCCAAACCTTTTTTTTTTTGCTAGATTTGATCAGAAATTTTTCTTCTCTTCTTATCCATAATCATTCGTTTTATTTGTTCACTTCCGTACATGTTACATTGAGTTTGGAAACTTGAGAAGGATTTACGAATAGAAATGTAGGATTCTGCAGAATATATGTGAGTAAATTACATTTTAAAGTAAAATAACTTTTTAGCTTTCTGCGTACAGACTAGATAAGGGAGATAATTAAGAAAAATGTTATTAAGTTATTTCCCTTGAAAATAACTTTCGCATACACAGAACATCAATATTTATCCAATATATGCTTTTAAAACGCAATACGGTCGGCGTTGTGTATTAATCGGTCAGACGCCCTGAACTTCCTAACTTGAGGCGAACTATTCCGTTGTTATGATAACATGGACTATAGCCAAGCGTGCGCATATTACCATCCACTGTAATGCTTATTATTATTGTTGTTTCATGTTTGGCTATTTTTTAAATTTTAATAATTCAAAAAGCAGTATATGATACTCAATAACTAAAAAAACTTTAATTTGTTTAGAGAGAATTTTTTTGTAAAAAAAAAACCCCAAAAAACCCAAAAACAAAACTTCTACAGTAAATTTTTCTCTAAATCTTTTTTAGTCTTAGGCAATTTTAGGATTGACAAGGTTATCAAAGTGATAAATGTAATCTACTGGAAAACCCCAATAGATCAATCTCCATATTGCTGCAAATAAATGTGAACTCCATAAAAAAATCACTTTGAGGAGCCACATAATGAAACTAACGATTAGGATTCTTATATAGAGCACATAGAAGAATTAGATTGGAAATAGAACAATAACAATGCAGCTTTTTTTTTCAAGACACTAGAACAAGAAATGTAATTCTTATGATTAGAATATGATCAGAGCAAGCAATACAAATGTAAAACAGTCTATAGCTAGGTTTCATAGTCTACACTTCAATTCATCAATTCCCTTGTTTCAAAAGAATGGCTGGACAATGAAAAATCACAAAAATGGCTAAGCACACCTCAGGTTGATTCAATAGCGTATACTTCTCTATGACTGGTTTATATTATGAGAATCTGTTATCTGGTTGATCAGATTTTTTTTTAAAAAAAAAGAGCTTTTCACAGTGATCTTCATATTCACTATGAATAAAATCTCTGAATAGATGACTTGACCATGTAAATGCTGCTTTCCTAATTGTTGGGGTTACCAATGTAAATGGTGTTTTGTTGAAAAGATTAATGTGGCTGTGTGTTGAAGAGCATTTAACATTTATACATTTTTTTAAAGTCAAGGAAAAACAATGGAAAACCGATTTGTGTTTCAACAATAAAATATATATATTAAAATCAACAACAAATACAAGGTAATTTTTGTAATGTGTGAATAAGGAGAAAAAAGTAGTTTCCCTTTGTCTGTTAGTTGAATATCGTAATATTTGAATAAGCAAGTTTTCTGAATATAATGTTCAGAGTTCTGTGTTAAAATAGAATGTGTATTCAGAAGATCGTACAGTTGTGTGTTTTGTAACTAAACAGAGTTGTTGCAACTTGGCTTGTTCACAAAAAAACTGATGGTGAATGATATTCAAGTTCTGTGTCTGTGTGTGTGCGTGCGGAGTGAGTAGAATGAATAATCTGTGTAGATGCGTGTAAGTAGTTGAGTTCTACTGTCTTCAACTCTACTGTTTAATTTGGGAATGAATCCAGACTTATATGACTATTGGCAGGCTCCCAGTACGAGTGCGGGATAAATTTTGAAAGAACACGAAAAATATCTGATTGGATGAAAAATTAACCAATCGGTGATTTTATAACAAAAGCATGTTTGTGAGTTAATGGTAGGAAAAATTCAGTGTGGTGAATGTGATCAGTAAATTGTCCTGTGATATTTAGTATATATTATTTGACCAATCACAGTTGAGAAAAATGTAGGTGTGGCAAACATAGTAGTAATCACTACAACCACATGAATAAATTTGGTTAGAAATTCATTTACAATTTTTTTAAAATGTCATATTTTGTAATATCTTCAAATGACTTGGATTTAAAATAATAGTAATTTTAACATTATATAACCAAATCTTTGGAAGCAAATTTAATTTCTACTGACATTTTTGTTTTTTTCACCTCAGAAAAAAAAGTTGCTATTTTTTTCTGTAATTGGAGGACACTGAAAATATTCATTTGTATCAGAAAACTGTGTCTCTGGATTTAATAGTACTTTTAAGTAGATAATAGAACATTACCTCTCATTTCTCCTTTTGGCAATCTGTTCTTTCCTGTCCCAGCACTATCAAAAATGTAGTATAATTGATATCAGTTGTTGGTGTTTTCACATTAACCCCATCAGCCAGCTGGGGGATTATGAGATGTTATGTTGATTTCACTAAGATTTCAGGTGTAAAATTTCTGTGGTAATTTTTTTTCTATGGTCTCTGCTGAAAATCATCATAAAATGAAACAACAAAATCTATTAATAACTAACATTGGGCTTAAGAAAACAAATTTTAAAATAACTAAGGCGTAAAGAATTATTAATCTTTTTTATGTGATTGATGGTCTTTCGATAGGAAGATTATTCTAATAGTAATTTGAAACATATTGAATAAACTGTATTCTTGCCTATCTGGGCTTGTATTTGTACATTTGTTAGCAGCAACAGCAAAAGGAGGAAAAGGGTTTATAAAGGGACTTACCTTCTTGTCATCTTCTCTTGATCTGTTTCATTTATATAAAGAAGTTTCTAGCCTTGATTTATTGCATGTTTTTGATAAGATATTCATGACCTTTTGTCCAGTAATAGATGGGCCTCTTTTGGAATGCTGTCAAGTGGAACACCTGATCTGAATTTTGGTAACGGCATGAACAGTTGGGGGACTAATAGTACTTTATATAAACATAGCAAGAATTCTACTTTGGAAATTTTAAGAAAACCATAAATCTGTCATCTTACCTTGGAGGCATCTGGGCAGGTTGGGGAAAATCTAGTCATACTAAATCTGAATGAATTCTTGGTTTATTTCAGGTTTTAATCTTTCTAGGGCCTTCTTTGAACTCATTTCCTTGACACTTAGTTTCAAAAAGTTTTTTTTACTGTTTAGTCTTAATTATTTTCTGCTTAAAATCAACATTAAGCATTCTCATTATCACCCTCTGTTATATCTACACATATTAAGGAGGGGGGTTGTCAAAATTAAAGTTTCAGATTTTTGGCAGCATTTTTAAGAAACAATCAAAAGCATACTTTCTTACATTCAAGACACAATGAATGAATTTTTGAAAAAATATGTATAAAAGTTCCTTTATGATTAGCTGTGGGTTTCTATTGATGATGAAATGTTAGTTTTCAGATGTGCAACCTTATAAAAAGAATTACAGTAGCAAATTTTGCAACATTTGAAATAAAATTGTTTAATATCTGCAAGAGAAGAATTCTTGTGTCGAACTTGTTAAATGAAATTTACACAACTGCGCATCAGTATTAACATGTTATACAAAACAAATAAAAACCCTGCAAAAAAGAAGATGTCATTGAATTGTGACAAACATGTTAGCAAGAAATCAAGAATTTTTAAAAAGAAATAAAAAAAACTAAACTTACAAGCATTGTTGTCTTCATTCATCCTCAGGTGAATATATATGTTTGAATTTTGAACCAGTTGGGTAGATTTTTCTAGTTCTACTTCTGGATATCTCGGTTTCCATTATTTCTCTTTAGTAACTCAACTCTCCAGGTATTGAACTCACAACTCTTTAGGTCAAGTCAACCAACAATTTTATCCACTGGGCCATGTGGCCTTAGAGACATTAATGAATTAATTATAAGCCTAATGTCTCAGAAAAAACATTTTTTTTACCAGAGCTCATATTGCAATTTTTTGTTATTGTTGTTTTTTCTCTAACACTCTGTATTACCGATTCCCATACTGTATTCATGTCTATGCTAGGCTGGCTTAGATTTTTGGAGCTTAGAATATGTGCAGATTCCTTAAGTTTTTGTATTTTCCAGAGTTGTCCCCTGTTTATTATTTCCACAGCAGGTGGTGATCTCCCTTTATCATCCATATCTGGTCAGCCATGCCTGATTTTTTCTATTTCTCTTATTTATTTACAGTGTTTCTGCAATCTTCTTTTAAGGGGAAGACCTATTTCCCCTTTGTATTTTTAGTCACATGGCATACACACAGTCTTTAATCATGTATTCCTCTATGGGAGGTCTTACTCAGGAAAGGTATCTGTGAAGTCTTGAACTACTTCTGAAGGTCATCCCCATGTAATATGGACCACATATCTTTTGCATTTTTTCTGATAATCCCTTCACATCGTCGGTCTGCCTACGCTGAGTGTTCTATCCCAGTTTTTAGGAGCTGCTGTCATGTACCCAGGGTAGTTACAGTATCTCATCAGAGAAATATAGACAAATAAGCTTTGTTTAAATCTTTAAGTTTTAGTCAAATGTTCTGATTTAAAAAAACAAAACAAAAAAAAACAAGAGTTCAGAAGAAACATCATTTTATTGAGAAAGAGAAAAACAAGGATAATTGAGATCACAGGTTATTTCTTAAAGAGCTTGGTGATTTGATATTTATCACAGTTATTGGAAAATATCAAAGAAACAAAATCTGGTTAAAATGACTAATAGAATTAGAATTAGTACTGTTGTTTGATTATTAAACTTAATCAGTTTTAGTTAAGCAGACATTAAATCCTTTCTCAACCACACAGTTTAGTCTTAACACTTGGTGGTTCCTTCATACATGCACACCAAAAACATAATGGAATTCCTTATACTTTGTCATACTTTCATTCTAACAAATATTTGTTCATTGTTTTGCACAAACATTGTTTTGTGACTGACCAAGAGTGGAAGTATCTGCTAAAACAAAAAATTGTAATAGAAATGTGGATAGAAGAAATAGAAAAAATGAAATTCTCCTGTTTTAAGTTTTTAATCATTTTTTGAGATAAATTTTTTTCATAATTTTTTATATTTTATTGTAAAGTAAGAAAAAAAAATCAAATTATTTTTTTTTGTGCATGAACTTGACAGCAAGGAAAACAAGGGTCATTGATATAATTTTAAAACCCAAAATAATTTGTGGTATAACCTGGAATGTATTTACATCATATGCAGTTTTTTTTTTTTTTTTAATTCTATCCAATTAAGTTGAGTAAGAACTGGAAACCAATCTTTTACAAAACTTAATCTCTCATCCTTGAAAGATTCTGCACTTTTTCCCCCTTATCCAAATTAATTCTTTCCATTTGATTTTCAAAATCAATTTAAAGTTTTAGGTGTGGAGCAACAAGCAGAGGTAAAATATTTGATGTTCATAATGATAAGCTAGATTGTCAATACAAGGCTTAGGCATTTCGGGATTTGTCTTTTCCTACCTTTCCATTCTTGCTCACTCTGACAGCAAACTAAACATTTTTTTCTACAGAATATTTAATGATACTCTGTAGAGCCCAGAGAAGCCACTCTCATTAAATATCAGCATTATTTCATTTTTAACCCCCCAAAAACATTTTTAAGGTTGTGTAGATTCTTAGAACTGGAATAGGTGTAAACATTTTCTTTTCAAATAGGAGTTGGTTTCAAGAAAAAAAGTGTAATACTCAATTTTTTTTAAATGACTGCAGCAAAATGGTAACCACTTTAATAATTTTATAATACTTAAATCCACCATTATATTGTATATAACATTTCTTAAACAGCCTTTGCACATATTTAAAGTATATAAATATATTCAATATTGAATGCAAGTTTAGACAGCTGTTCTGAAGCTAAAACAAAATTTCAGCTTTCAACAAGAAAAAGCACTAATGATATGGCTGCCTGTAGGTTTGTTATTTGTTCATGCACATAAAATTATTAATTATAAAGTCAGAGACAAAGTACTAAGATCTTTTTAAAGAAAAATTTTAAATTTGCAATGATAAAAATCAAGTGGATTTTTAACTTTGCTTATTTCCTATAAATTATCCAGAAAAAAAAGTATTGAGTAAAATAATTATACAATCTTAATATACAATAATAATATCACCTAAAAATAGTTATAGATAAGCTATGTGACCTTGAATAAATAAAATGTATGTGCATCTTTTTTACAAAATGCAAAAATCTATGGCAAGGTTGGGAAAAGTAAGCAATTAAGAAAAAAAGTATAGCTTTAAAAATAGTTGAAAATAGGTTTTGTATAATAAACTCTGACAGAGCATGATGGGATATGCTGTAAAATTTATAAGGATTATGTCAAATCACCTTCTATCCACAAAAATAGAACACTAATCACATAAAAAATTATTACCAACAAATTTAATTTTCTATTTATTGATCATTGTTTATATTTCATTTTTTTTTGTTTTAGTGGAATAAAACTGGTGTCAAATATTTTGCATTATTACATTATTATTAATAATTTTCAAAAAGTACAGCCTTATTTGCTATGGATTTCAATGAAAATAAAAATATTTTTAATGGTTGTTAGAAATGTTTAGAGAATTCTTCTGTAGAAAATAAGGAAAAGAATTTCTATAATTTAGTAAAATGTCTTCAGTATCTATTCAAATTCATTAAAATAAAAAAAAATACATGCTCAAACCTAGATACAAATTATGTTGGACACTGCAAAATGTATGATTTCTAAAATGACTTTCTTTTCTGCTTTACATTGTTGGAAGGTATTGAATGATTTTAGTATGAGATTTGATCAAATGATAAACATACAATTCTTTCTTTGAAAACAAGTTTTCATACAGAAATGTGTATCAGATTTATAAACAAATCAACAAAGGAGGAGGAGGACTCAGTTTGATCCACAAAATCCAATGAATTAGTATATTAGGAATTTTACATCAAATTTTGGATTGAATATAAATGTATTTTTAAAACATTGTGGAATAACATATATACTGATATGTATGAGGAGGTATTGAAAAGTTCTCTGCCTGACCATTATATTCATAAAAAAAAAAAAAAAAAAAAAAAAATGATGTTTGGTCAGGACTGGGAAATGGGTTGGGTCAAGAACTTTTTAGAACCTCTTCTTACTGTTAGCCAAAGAGGAAAAGAAACATCCCAACCATGTATTCTAAGAAAATAGACAATCTTTTTTTATTTCACTTTCATCATCAAACCAGGAAACGAGGGGGGGAATTCCTCTTTGCCACTTTTAATAAACACATTCCTAGATGTTATTCCACTAAAAAAAAAAAAAAAAAAAAAGCATCTTTCTTTCCACAAAAAGAACATGTACAATAACTAATTTTTAGAAAGCAACAAAACAAAGACAATGGCTGACCCCATTTTTAATTTATAACAAGGAATTCGAGCAAGTTTGCCATTATTTTATCAAAATCATAATGGTTGATGAATCACTAATTTTTTTTCACACATTTCTTCTTAAATATTTTTTCCAGACTAATATCCTCATCATGTAATTTTTTTTTCCTTAACATTTTAAATGTGAGGATCCTGATTATCATCAGAATAACCTTTTGTGTTTTGATTGAAGTATTTTCTAATCTTTCCTTTTGGAGTGGTCGGGGAATGATCAAATGTTTCCAAGTTGTCAGTGAAAACATTTCTCTGAAAGCTTCAGTTTTTGTTTAAGAATTGAATAATTAGATAATTAATTCACACAATGTCAGATAGTGACTGGAAAGTGTATGAGTTGTAAAGATGAGGATAATAGTCCAAAATAAACCACAAATTCTGCTGACATCAAGATGAATTCTTTTTTTTTCTTCCTTTACAAAAGGATAAAAACACAATTACTAGTACAGAATATTTTTCTTGTAAGTTAAGCATTAAAATCAGTTCATTATTTTGGATTTTGATATTTTCTTTTTATTAATAACCGGTAATATTTTTTGTTTTTCTGAACATAGAGACTGTCTTCAAAGCACACACAGAGAGTAATATTTACTTTTTAAAATGCTCAACAAAAACTAGTAAGAAATTAACATTAAAAGGATTGAGAGTTCAGTAAAACAATCCCATTATAAATAACTGTAGTCACATTCTGATCAGGAGAACGAGAAAATTTCTAAAAGTGGAAGGAGAAAAAAAAATCCTGAAATTGTTTGGTCACTTATTTGATGTATAATTCTTTTTAAATTCCAAATAATTCATTATTAGGAATGAATCCCTTTTATGTTCAGCAAGAAAAACAGAGTACTAGGAGAAAAAAAAGTGTATATGAAATTATGGACAAGAATACAAAAAATATACTTTATGCCCAGCAGACAAAAATTTTGCATGCTAGCCTAATCAGTTTTAATTTTAGTTATGAACTGATTGGAAAAGAAATAAAAGATAATTTCATATGATGGGAAAAATAAGGAACAAAATATACTTTGTTTATTAGTAGACAAGAAATTAAATTAAATGAAAAAAAAAAAATTTGATTAGTAAAATGATTCATTATTTTTCTTTATTCTGGGAAATAATATTGTAAAATAAATACATACTCTTGTTTTTACAGAGGCAGGTGATGATGGTAGGATGAATATTTTCTGATAGCAAAAAATATAAAATACTCCTATTCAGAATGTATAACTGCAATTAATTTGTTTTCTTTTTAAAGCTCAAAGAAATTATTATACACTGATTTACTTTATTAATGATGAAAACACTTATTCCACATCATGTTTCAGCCATTGTACCTTCTACCTTTGTCTGTCATAGTTGGTGGCCTTGAAATTTCAAATCAAAATGGAGTTCACAGGGTAAATTGTTCACATTCTCCATCAATTCTTTAGTATATCTTGCATCATTTAATTCTTCCTTGTTGAATTTTTAACTACCCAAAACATGAATTGAACTCACAACTTCCAGCTACACAACATGAATAAACTGATAAAAAATATCCTCATATGAAAACAATAAAACTACATAGATTGAAAAAAGGGTTCAGTTTGAAATTCTCAGGTTTCCAACTATGACACACCTGAAAAAGGTCAGAGAATACAAAGCCTGAAATATTTTGATTATAACAAGCAAGATGAAGACACTATGCAAAGTAAATCAGTGTATAATAATAAGAATTCTTTGAAGCTTTTTTTTTTTTTGATTTCTTAAAAATTTATTCTTGAAGATTCATTTACCAGAAAATCAGAAATACAATTACAAACAATTTTTAATACTTTCTCATGATTTTCTGAATTTTTAGATATGCAAGATTACAGACTTGCCGCTCATAAGAGAAAATTCAAGTAATCACAAAAGCCATAAAGCTGAGAATTCAATCATTCCTATGAAAGAAAATCTACATTGAAAAATAGTGCAAAGCTATAAAATTCAGACATACTTAGTTGGGGAAAGGAATCTATATTGTGAAACAGTAAAAATGATAATTTTCAATGAGTAAATTTTAGGGGGTTAATGATTCTTTCTTCAAATAAGTTTTATATAATCATGTGATTTAGCAGTTGAACAGGCAACAAAAGTTTGGGGTTTTGTTAAAGAAATTTGAAATCTGTTCATAAGTAACAAAATAGATTATTAATGTATTTCATTTATATTAAATTTACAAACCAAACCTTAGAGATGTTTTGCTTCTGGAAAAAATAGTTAAAAAGAAAAAATTGCAAGAGAATATTTCATTGAAGAAGTTGTGCAGGATTTTTAAATGACATAAAATTGCAGGCTCATTCTGCACTGTATGTATTAAAGTAAAAATCACAAATTATTTCATTAAAAAAAAAAAAATTATCAATCAAAATAAAAAGTAATATATTCTATAAAGTCTAAGAAAATCCAAAAATTTCATTAACATAAGATTAATAACCTTTTTTTTCTTTAAAGTTATTAATATAATCAATAATTGCAAAATTGTTTGGTGGGTATTTATTGGTCATTTCCAAAATGAGTAAAATCTGGTATAGTTATATGCTAACATTTGAAGGTTAGGATTAAGAGTGGAAGATTTTGGGTTTTAGGGAAATTTTAAGGTTTATATGGAAGACAATAATTAGGGAGAAGATATTAAAGTTGTGGGATGATACTAACTGACTCTGCAGTCACAGGAGAAAAATTATTTTATGTGTGGATCTGTGACTGAAGCTAAATAGGATAAGGAAAAGAAATATATGAATAGAAACTTGTATTAAAAATAATAATAATAATATCCTCTAAACTAAAATTCTAAAAAATATCTTGTTCATTACTTCTATATTTTTTAAATTATTTTTCTTGTAATGTGTGCATACTGAGAAGATGTGAACAAAGATATTGAATGTATATTTTTAACGATATATAAATTTTATTGAAAATCTATATATACACACCTCTCATTAAACCCCCAACATTCACCAGTATTAAAGATATTTATTTAAATTTTTAGAAAAAATGTTTTTTTTAAATTTTTTTTCAATAGAAAAAAAAGAAGGTATTCCTTGTTTTTCTACTCCCCACACACCTTCCAAATTCAGCAAAGACCAGAAAACAGTTTCACAATTCAGTTAGTGGATGTGTCTGACTGGAATTGCAGATTTTAAAAGTTAGTGAATGAACTGACCACAATGGGCAGGAGTTGTGAAAGACATGTCCAAGATCTAGATGCCCACTCTTAGGCTCATATCTGAGCCAAACACATTACATGTATGTATATATATATATATATATATATATATATATATATATATATATATGGAGAGAGAGATTTAAAAAAAAAAATGTTACCATATGAGCAATGACACTCACCATACAGCTCCCACAAGGTGATTTAAATCTTGAGAACTAAAACAAAACATGCGCACACACATACAAAGAAACTTGGAAGAAGAGAAAAACAAATATTTATGAAAAATAAAAGATGGTCATTAGAGTCATATAATAGCAGTCAACAATTCTTTCAGTTTTCTCATTCACCAGTTAAATTTACCAATATTCTGGTGAAAAATATTCAGTCAAAAACTTATTCTTTCTTTCTTTCTTTCTTTCTTTCTTCACAATTTGTTCCTTTTCATAGAATTTACAAGTTTTTGTTTACAAAGTCTAGAATTCAGGGTAAGCAACAGTAGGGATAGGGGGACAATTTATTTTTATAACATAATTATTTAATTTGTTAATTTTAATGTATCTTAGATTTAACATAGCCAATTCTGACCAAATACACTTAACAACACAAACATATATTCATGTATATCTATATTTTAATTTTTCTTTGAGCTTTTAAAAATTCCCAAAAGATAATTTAAGATGACATGTCATCACAAAATAAGAAAAAGAAAATGATAATACCATGATTCCTACATTGGCAGTACAAACAGCAGCAAAAAGAAAATGGAAGAGAGAGGTTGACAATAAAAAAATACTTGATAATTGATAACAGTAACATTAATGATTGACTAAGATCAACAATTTGTCTATCACAAAACAAGAAAATGGATTATCACCAATAACAAATGTGAATCAGAAGTTTCTTCCTATTCAAAAGAAAGTCAATGGGAAAATTTTGGGGGTTAAAAAAAGTAAAAAAATAATAATTATCCATCATTTAGTGATTTTATACAAACAGTAGTAGATTATTTTAATTCCACCACTAAAAAAAAAAATCAATATTATTTTTATTTCATAAAGATCATGTCAGATGAATGGAAAAGAAACTGATATCTTAATATTTTCTAAATTTCTTTAAAAAACATTTTTCCTTAACTTGCTCAAATTTCCTATGTGATTCACTTATTTTCTTAATCAAGAAAATTTATGATTAGGCTGTGCCAATCATTAATCAGCGGATGATAGTAAACAAAATTTAAAACTGCCGTCTTAATTACAGAACTCTATGTCAGCATAAGTTGGAAGAATTGGTTTTAAGATATCAACCTCAAAAAAGCAGCAGCAGTAGTAGTAGTAATAATACAATAATAATGTAACAATAATAGCTACTAAATCTTTGGGCATCAGAAATTTTATGAACTTTTAAATAATAGTAATTAAATATTTGAAGAGGTTGAAAGTTTAGCGAGTATTAAACACCTGCAAAAGATTTATATAGCTGTTCTAAAGCTTTTATCTTGATTATGTATGTGTTTAGAGAAAGAAAATATATTACCTATGAAAATAATATAGAAGATACAGTAATGATCACACAACTAAAGAATGTTTTATGCACAAAATATGTAGTGCTCATTTTAAAGGAATGTATATTTGTTTGTAGTAGAGAAAGGTATCAGATTTAATGTTTGTTTTTCCTTTTAAAGGACCTGTTATAACAAATATAAACAATTTATAGTCTATCATGAAGAGATGCATTTTTTAACCTAAATTTCTTTATAAAAATGTTAACTTGCTATTAATAACACATTGTTCTTATTCACTCTCAAAATATTTTCATTGAATATACGCTGCAGATATACAACTCTTATAATGTAATTCTGATAAATATATATACATACTATTCGCTTGGTGTTCTGGAATAAGGAGTTGTTCAGCTGTGAGCTTTACTAACATATTCTTATAGAATTTCAGACAACATAGAAAACAATTCAATGAATACAATTTCAAATGTAAACTTCACTTTAAAATGAGTGTACAATCCATACGACAATATTTAGAAGTGCCTAGTAAGTCCTTATTCCAAAGAGAAAAACATTTCAGCAACAAAAAAAAAAATGTATTGCTAAATGTAAATTATTCCAGAATTAGAACATTTTTTTAAATATCAGTTTTATTCTTGCAGTTCACTTTCAACCTTTTTTGTTTTGTTTTCCAGCACCAATGCAATATGAATAGGTAATAACAGTATAAATGGATTTTGAATGGGATTTGATTGATAGGGGCCAGGGTAGAAAGGAGGTAAGTGTTCTTTAATATGTGGATGTCAGGTTATAAGGAAATAGCAAGATTTTTCAATTTCTTTCCTTTTTATTTAAAGATCAAAAATGTACTGCAGATTAAGAACTGTCATGGTTACCTTTGTTTGTTTTTTTTTTTTTACATATAGAATATTTTGTTTTGTTGACCCTTATAATTCAGAGCCCATCAATTGCAGGTACAGTTAGTAAGACTACAAAAATGTGTCAGTTTACAGATGTCATTTCTGCCACATTCCCATGATACTTTCTTCAACCCCAAATTATATTTATCATTCACTCTTGCTAACACTACACAAACTCTCTCTCTCTCACACACACATACATTACATTATATATATATATATATATATATATATATATATATATATATAAGGTTGGTGCAAAAATAATGACGTAATAGTGTCGTTTTTTTATGTATTTTTAACGTCAAAAACGACATTTTTACGTCATTATTTTTGCACCAACCTAATATATATATATATATATATATATATATATATATATATATATCTATGCTGTATATAAAAAGGGTTATTTATATCTTTTCTAGCCTCCTTTTTCCCTGACAATGCACAATCCCAAGCAGGAACCAAAACATTTTTTTTTTACATGACTGCCCAAAGACCATATTTCTTCCTTCCTTGCTTCTTTATTTTTTCTTTCTTTGAAGTGTGAAGGAACAATTTTTCAGTTGAAAGCATCTTCAGCTGGAGGTACATAGGAGAATCCCTCAAAGACTCCATCAGCCTCACGGACACTGGCACTAATTACCTTGTTGCCCTCAGCAGAGCGGCCAACAGATCCTGTAGAAAAATATGAAAACAGTTATAAGAAAAATATTAATGATATTAATCAATTTAGATTAATAACATCAGCTATTTTAATGTGAGTGAATGTCATCACCAGTGTTGCTCATACACAAAAGTTCTGAAAGTCTTTCCAAAGAAAGTCAAGAACCAGAAAAATGAATTACAGAATAAAAATGTAAAACAGAAGATTTCCTAAGTATATGGAAATAGAAAAGGAAAATGAATTCAAACCAGTGTGACCTTTTACAACCTTGCTTAATTGGCGATGTTCTTTGTGGTTGAGTTGGATATATAAAAAAATTTCTCCTGTAAAGGTGAACACAGGTTTGAATCCTGCTGGAGGGCACATTTTTATTTTATGTCTGGTGGTGAGTGTTTGTAAATTTTGTTTTCTTATGTAAATATAATAACTGCTCCTAAGCGTAAAAGCTATATATTTTTAAAAATTGCTGTATTTGTGGAGGAAGAGTGAGATACAGTGTGGACATAGAAATCAATACTTACATGGTGGTTGGCAAAAGATGATGTGAAATTGACAGCACTATACAGTGTTGATTTGTGTCTCTCTCATATATATATATATATATATATATATATATATATATATAAAACAATCCTCCCCAACTCATTTCCACATTTTCATTCCTCTTTTAACCATACATAACTAAACTTATTGAATATTGAGAAAATGTCATTAAAAATAACTTTGAATTAACTCCCTTACACCGTTAAATGTTTTAAGACTTATGAAAACAAAATTATATATATATCTCGAGGCGGTGTAATGGTTAGCAAGCTTGGCTCGCTAGAACAATTACGACTGAGTAGTGAGTTTGATCCTCACTGGGTGCCCCCTAATTTTGGCCTTGTGCCACATCTAAGCTACGCTTGGAAAATCACTATATATATATATATATATATATATATAAAAGAAATATGTTGTAGTGGTTCCAACGAGAGAAAAGTATGTATATTAAAAAGAAGAGAAGAGAGGTGCCGCAAACGTTTTTGGTTGTAATGTGGATTTATTTAGAAAAAATATTATGCTTTGTTTTACATAATTTTACTACGACACGTGTTTCTGGTCTATGACCGTCTTCAGGTAAAAGTGGAGATTTCTACATATTATTAAAAATAATATTATTAAAAATAATTAATTTTTCTTCATGTTCAATGAGATATTCTCGATATGAGACATTCTCTGTTTGTGTGTTGGTAATCCGAATTTCTTTCTATATATATATGTGTGAAAACCGTGAAACCCAGGGTCACAAACTCACATCTATCCAACCAAATATATATATATATATATATATATATATATATATATATATACACACACACTAACATTTTAAATTTATTTACAGTGGATTCCACTTAGGTGGCATACACTTGGATCATAAGTTTTGCTACCTATAAGCAATTGTTTCCTTTAAAACAAATTCACATAAAAAGATAAAGTTTTACATATGTCTGATTCTGTTCATTTACAAATGATCATTTTTAAGTGACTATTTCTTAGGATCCTTTTTCCATTATACTAGAAATAAGCTAAATAGTAAATTGTATTTTATGAGGTGTGTGCACCTTATTTCAAAAATTAACTAAATTAATTTTTCTGACTCTAGAATATATTTATAGGTATATTCTTCACCACAAATGTTTTTCTTGTCTGTTTTAATTCAAGTTCTTTTTTTGCTTGTTTTATTATTTAAGTTGGATTTTATTTATAAAGCATTAAGTAAACATTTAAACTTGAAAAGTTTGAAAGGAAGCAAAAAAATAAAAATAAAGAGTGGCAGACCACATGTAGAAAGTAAGAATTAGAATGAGGCGAAAATATAATGTGGGTGCTGAAAAGTTTTCAGTCTGACCAATCTGATATTTGGTCACATTCTGGGAAGTGAGTCAGACTAAGAACTTTTCAGTAGTCTCTCACAAAATCACATAAGAAAATCTAATGTGAAAGAAGATAAAGCAAAACAAATCATAGAATGACTAAGTTTGTAGATTAAATATTACCATATGAGGAATTGTGTTTAAGAGGTAAAGAATTGAGACAACCCCCCACCCCCCCAAAAAAACCCAAGAGTAACATGACAATTTTTAGTGTAGAATATATGGGGTAATCATTTATGTATGTGTTATGTGTATTGGTATTATCAACAGTCTTTTTGTTATCCCTCTAAACTGACATTTTAATATCAAAGTGTAAAATCTGAGTTCTCCAGTTTATAAACTGTTCTAATTGAGGTAGTAGCAAAAATCTATAAATTTATATATATGAATAATGCCTGACATTCAAGGACTAACAGATGCAATATAAAATGTATTAAACAATGTATTAAGTAGTAAAAACAACATAGGAATGAAAAAAAAATAATCTTATAAAAATGTTAAAGTGGGGATATTTGCTATTTGAACTGAAAAGGAATGAAAAAAAAATAATCTTATAAAAATGTTAAAGTGGGGATATTTGCTATTTGAACTGAAAAGGAATGAAAAAAATATCACTACATACCTGGGACAGGTTCTTTTACAAATTCTGGATCAAAATTCTTTAAATCAAGTTGTCCACTCTGCAGAATAAAATTGAAAATAATTTGATGAAGAGATGATGATGATGATATAAATTAATTATGATAAAGATGAAGAAAATTAAGATATCTGGTTTGAAGAACAACAAAATTTATGACAATGCATAAAGACGTTCATCTTTGAGAAAATATTGACAGACTGCATATGCTTAAAATATTGCTTGTTCATAAGTTCAACAGCCAGAAAGTTTAATAATCATTATCTGTGAATTTAAAAGTTTTTTATATTGTTTTCTTTAAATAGTTAATCTTTTAGCTGTTCAAATCAGAAGATTTGAATTTTCATTCAAGTCTTATAAATTTTTTTAGGATTGGTTCTTTAAGTTACTTACATTAAAGTAACTTAATGAGAATTTGAGTTTGGATATCAAGTCTGTAATGTTTTTCTTATATAAATTCAGTGATAATAAACTTAAGTATCTCTTGCTTCTCTATATTTGGTGGAAAGCTTAGGTATCATATATGTAGTTATTACCAAAAACTAATTTTAATTAACTGATATTCATCAATTAACAGTAATTATTTATGATATAACAGTTACTAGTATGAAATTAAATCTCCAATATTTTTACCAATGATATGAGAAAAAGAATGAAAGAATAAAAGAACTTTTATTCTTTCAAAATGATAGAAAGACACTGACCACATTTGGGTTATAAGGAGGTTCAATGCGTTTGGCATATAAATCATCCCATTTGACATCAGCAAAGAAACTGTGATTCCTGATTTCCAAGAAATCTCTTTTGGCTCCAAGTCGGTTTTCTTTTTCCTTCTGCAAAAGCTAAAAAGAAAAAAAAGAAGAAAACTCATAAAAATACTAAGAGGATACATAGAAATTGTATCTTTGCAAACAAATCTTATTTTAAATGCATTTAGGAATTTACATACAATCCATGAAAAAAAAAAAAAAAAGAAGCATTCTATTTAATTTTCAACAACTTCACAAAGAATAACACAATGAAAAGTCTTCCTTTCTTAGCCTCACCATTATATATTTGGTTATTATTCATATTAATTGTTTATTTTATTATGTCATATTGTGGCTGTTAAAAAATAGTGTAAGTCCATGGGTAAATTTATTTTTTAATCATTTTGCCCCAAGCAAGATAATAAAGCCACTAAAATGCATGGAGTTACTGAATGTGAAAGAATATAAGAAAAAGAAAAACATTAAGGAGGGAGGACAATAAAAGAATAGGAATTAATTAAGTAGACAGGAAATAATGATTGACATTTCATTTAAAATTTTGAAGATCAAACTTGAGTGGAAAGCAAGAAGCTGGAAGAGAGTTCCACAAGTGAGAAAAGAAACTGTAAGGATAACCTGGTTATCATCTATGCATCATGTCTCTTCAAGGCATGGGTGATCATGGCTCTCCACAACCTCCTATCGCTGTAGCTCCTAGCAAAGTTTTTTTTTATTATCTTTCCCACTCCTTGTTCTGCTATCCATTGACTCAAGCTTGTTAGATTATGCAGATTGCACACTTTTTTTTCCATTGTCCATTTTGCCTTTAAATTCTCTAAGACTTCTTTCCTAATTGTGTTTCAGAAA